>BPLR01000009.1:0-67437 GCA_021605095.1 Caerostris extrusa | reverse complement strand
TACGTACACAGATAAAAGGATGAGTACTATTCTTTTTATAGCTAAGTAATTTATATTAAACTTCAAAATGTTTCTTTAAACTGAGTATACCTAACGAATTTGCCAGTTTGTCACCACAGAGACAGAAGTACATCTAGGTCAAGTTCAAGAACCTGTGTGATCCTCATGAAAGGAGGGAGTCAGCCTCTGTTGTGATGGGGAGCACCCAGTAGGTAGAAGTCTGACTTGGTTCTATGATCGTCGCCGCTTAGACGGGGTAAAATCACCAATACGCTCAACGTTCTACAGTCACAATGACATACATACTACATAATACAACATTATTTCGCTGATTAAGAAAAGCTGTGGTTGTGTTAAAAAATACTATAAAATGACATCTGGAAAATGAGATCTGGAATCAACATTAAGGCATAAGAAATTTTTGACCGCTACAAAGAGAGGAAGCGCTCTGTAAAGTAAACCTGGCAGTTAATCTTCCAAAACTTGGGTCAATCCAGACTTCAGCAATTGGAAGAGGGATATCACGAAATTAGTTAGATGCGTTGTTCATAATGCAGGATTTCATAAAGTTATATTCCACGCTGCAAGTTGCCCATTAGTTTTGTCAATAGAAAATGGAGAGACTCCTTTCGCAAAAATCATTAAAGTTGGAATTATTCTGCAACACTGGTTTATTCACCAGAGAACAGAGTTATTGTAGGTTAATTGTTCGTGTAAATAACTGCCTAAGTTCTCGGTTGAGGGAATAAACGATTCTGGGTACAGGAACAATAGATGGGAAGCAAAAGGAGGAAAGTTGAGAAAGAAGTTGTTTTGTTGTTGAGAATAACAAACTAATCTGTACAGAGCATTAGGAAGATATGAAGTGAAGGGAAGTTGAGGAAAATTGTACTCCCTAAAAACACCATAAAGAAATGGTTAAGTATGGAAGTGAATCCGGTACTAATTTGGGTAGCATGAGTAGGAGAACTTTATATTCACAGGATTAATATGGAGAGATTATTGGTTTATCTCTGTATATTAAGACCAACCTTGGAAAAAAAGCTGATAAAGTAGGGTTTAGGTCTTGGCCCTTCCAGTAATTCCAAGATAAAGACTAAAATGTCCGGCCAATGATAAACCGAGACCGTAAGTCCATCCATTACACTCAATGAGTAGGAAGGTTGGGAGCAATACTCCGATAATTAATATTCAAATGAATTAATAGCCATTAGTATATATTAATTAACATTCTCTATATCGTATTAATATATATTAAATACGACTTATGTTTTCAATAATTCACTTAAAGTCACGGGTACACACGCTAGTTAGAATGGAAGGTGAAGATTCGATTACCATTGACGTCTTGTGAAGCTGTCCACTGCTTTAAAAATAGAGAGATTTTGACAAAATGTCTTAAATAGTCTTAATTGAATTTCTTAGTTTTGATCCCATATGACACGAAAATGGGGATTCGTTTGAAAGTCATTTTAGAAGAAATTATTTTCTCCACCTTATCCGGGAGGGACGTCGTTGACACACTGATCTCCAAAATCACAAAAAGGTCAACTCAGTAGGCTCATGAGGCACGTTTTCAGAGCCCAAGTGATCAAGGGAAAGAATTGAATATTTCATTTGAATATGATTTCTCTAATTTATGCATAAATTTACCTTTAGTTATTTATTTTTCATCCTCATTAATCAATTTATGCATCCTGTCCTTGAGGAACCTGATCTCCTGGGAGAAACTTAAAAGAATAAGGTCGCTGTCCCTCAAAATGCATGTGAGATAACTACAAAACTACGTCAAAGCATTTTTTTTTTTTTTTTTACTTCTTTCGAAGTGTAAAGAATAAATCGTGACATTCCGGCAGGTAGTGGATGGTTTTTCTTTACAGTTTAATCAGATTTTATTTTATTTATGCGATTGTTTAAATAACTATAAATATATCAGGGTCATTCAGTTATTGGAATAACTTGTACATTTTTCTAACACCTGTGCAATTTTTTTGAGTTTAACATGGAATGCGATCTAATCTTTTTTATGTCTCACTATTAATCTATTGTGTTTCATTAAAAAATATTAAATAAAAATCACAAATAGTAGAATGCCTGATTTCTGGAGATTCAGAGTAAAACATTTTATAATTACTGTTACTTAAGGAACGAATAGTCTACAATTCCTATATACTCATTACAATATAATGAACAGAATATTCATTTAATATTGGAAATTGTATTATAATTGAATAAGAATTAAGATTTTTATGATTAAGAGACGAAGATTTGAGTAGTATTTCATATTGTTATCAAAATTCAATGAAAATATTAGTGGGTACAAAAGTTGGCATTGCTACTGTTTAACACCCCAGTATAAAACTACTATTACTGTTCTAACCAGCTATTCAATAGAATTGTTAAAATTCGGCAAAACATATGCACGAATCGATTACTTGTTAGGTATGCTGGTCTACATACGCGGCACAAAGCAAGTTTGAAAGAAAATGGTTTAATAGTTATTGTGAATTATTTTTTTCAACTAAGATTTCTTTTGATATATTATGTAATTTAAAATTTTAATTATTACAAATTAAAATTTTTAATTGTAATTAAAAAAAAAAATTCGAAGTAATTTGAACTCATTTCTACCCTGTTAAACGCTGTTTCAATTAGCCGCTTTTCAATTTTTCCAGGCGATTGCTGATCGGATGCTACTTAACCTCTACTTACGAAGTATAATTCACAAATCTCCCGCATCTATTTATGGTATATTAAGTTTCGTAACAAATTATATTTGAATCACATCTTACTTTTTCACTCTGGAATACTTAAGAATTACGAAGATGAAAAACATTGTAATAAAGAAAACAATAACAACAGATGCTTTCGTTTTGTTTCTTATTCCATTTGGCAACAAACCAGCAACATCTAGGCTAAGTCCAAAGACCTGTGTAGTCTCATGGAAGGAGGGAAAGGGGAGCAGTTTCTATTGTGATAATGCACCCGTGGGTAGAAGTCTGACTTGGTTCCGTGACTCTGAAGAAGGAGGAAGTACCTTCCGGGAGAACTTTTAGGGTAACTATCCCACACTTGTGTCTCGTATGGGAGAGAACCCCCACAAGGTAGTCTGACTCATGAGACAAGATGCGGAACATCGCAAATGCCGTCGAATCTCCTCGTCTTTTAAACAGTGTCTACAACAAAGCCGTCAAATGATTGAACCTCTGTCCTAATGCTCGCCAGCGGCAAGAGCCACGAGACGGGCACAAATAAAAATAAACTTTGAAACTGTAAAAATTTCTAACTTATCTTGAAATTACAAAATTATTGTAAATTGACTAATTACACTCATATTTTGACGGGATAAACTCACGCCTGTATCGAGGAGCGAAATCTTCAAATGAAAGAAATTTAAAATAATTCTTATTGAAAATCACGAGAACAATTTAGAATAATTTTCGGCATCCATGAAACTTATCTCCAGAATGAAATTAATCACCTTAGTGATCAAATGATCAGCTTACTAATTAAAACGGCCTTGCTAACAAAACTTCAAAATGCTATTAGCAATGAATATTCCGCCAATTAAACAAAACATGCAACCGATTCTACTTTGACCCTGATTACTAAATGCAAGACATATTATAAATAAATTAAGTTAATTTGTCTGTAGTTATTAATTAAACTTATATCTGATGTTACTGTATGAACATCTTTTACCAAGGATAGTAGTAAAAAGAAGTGAGCCGTATTAGAATGCAGATATTTTAATTATACATACGGATAATTTAATTATAAAATGATACAGATTTTGGTAACCTGTCTGCCTTAGAAAAGGCTTGTTCGAAGGCTTGTTCGAAATAAAAGATCTTCTGAGATATAACCAAATATCTTCATTCCTAACATAAAATAAAATTTGCAAAAGGGCTTTATGTTATTTTTTTAGGTTTTCAGAGGAATTTCATACATGCCGATGATTTAAATTTAATAATAAATATTGAGATCATTACAGTTATTAAGTTCTATATTGTAAAATATTGCAAAGAAATGTTAGTAGAATTCAGCAACTAATTTGTATAAAGAAGAATATTTAAAAATTATTGAAAATGCAGTATTGCTCTTTATTTATTCACATATTGCTAGTACCCGACTCGTGGCTCAGTGGTAACACGCCCCGCTAATGAGCATGAGGGCTGAGGTTCAACTCATTATCTGCGTTGTTGTAGACACTGTTTCAAAAAAATAAGAAGGCTCGATAGGGTTTGTGATGTCCAGCATCGTTAGTCAGAGTGGCTGATGAGGTTTTCCTGGGTTTCTCAATACGATAACCCGAATGTGGGGTAATTCCCCTAAAAGTCCTCCCGGAAGGCATTGTTCTCCTTCTTCAGTGTGAGGAGCTTATACTTACTGGTGCTCCATCACAACAGAAGCTGCCCAACCTTTCCTTCCTTCCATGAGATCACACGTGTTTGACTTGGTCTAGATGTTGTTGTTTACCAACTGAGATACTAAACAAATATATAAAAAAAAAAATTTAAGAAAAATATATCGATGATTCGTTTAATTTATTTATGCCAGAATAAACGTCTCAACGTTAATTAGAAACGGACATAAAAAGGAATTTTCATAATTTTTTTTTTTTTCTTCTTTAAAAAAAACCGTTTACAACAAATGAAATAAATAGTAACCATAGAATCGAAAATTTGGTTGGTGGATAATAACTTTTTTTCAAATGGCGTATATATATCATTGACACATAATTGGCCATCCCTGTTATTCCGGATCCTTTCTATATTTATCGAAACAGAATTTCAAAAGGAAACAATTCAGATCGCAAATAACTCAACAAAGTGAAAAGAACCACTAAAAAAAGAAAACACCAACGAACTTATAGTAGATTCAGTTAGATGAATAGAACGAAGACTATGCCCAATTGTCTTCCTACTTCCTCCACAACTCCTCCCTAACCATCCTCGAACCCATTGCCACAATTAACGAGCCAAAGGGCTCAGGCCCACTATGAGGAAGACCGGTATTCTTCAGTACCCGAAGAACAACTGAATAAAAGCAAACTGTCGCTTTCCTTTGCTACTGGAGCATGGAGTCACTTACTGCTTTCTATGGCTGGCTAGCCGATTAGCATTTCGGGTGTAGTCGGCCACTTAGTCATATCTGGAGCTCGGCATGAGCGTGAGGAGTTTGCGAAGCCAACCTGAGTGCGCAAGATGTCACGCTCAGAGGACACGCCTCATAGCTGTTGCTGTGCTTTTCTGGTAACGGTTTGAATCTTGGCAAATTTCGAAGTTGCAAAATTAAGGGTAACCGGACCAAAAAGACAACTGTGTCACAGTTTCAGTTGCCCTTGATGTACGGAAATGGATGATCATCTTAATGAGTGTTTTTTTTTACTTTTTCTCACTACTGAGACATCTGAGGGGTGATAATGAGACAAAACACGAAATTGGTACACAAAATGATTCCTCGAAATTCAGAAAATATCTGTTTCAAAAGGAAGTTGGAAAATACTCTTTATCTCTTAATGTTTTAGTTTAAACAGTTAATTTGCTTGAAACTGTCGCTTTATTTGCTTTTTTTTTTTTTATCCCTTATCAAAACAATTTGTATGCAGTGATGGGAATTAATCGTAATAAGTTATTTACTGAGTAGCCTTTATTTGCTTTAAAGATGTTCAGGTTAAATTGTGGGTAACTAAACCAAAAAATCAATTGTGTCACAATTCAGTTGCCCTTGATGTACGGAAGTGGATTATCATCTTAACGAGTGTTTTTTTTTTTTACTTCTTTCTCACCATTGAGACATCTGAAGGGTGCTAATGTGACTAAATACAAAATATAGGTATAAAGAATGATTTCCTGAAATTCAGAAACTATCTCTTTCAAAAGAAAGTACAATCTATTTAATCTTGCTGGAAAATACCCTCTATCTCTTAATGTTTACTTATAAGTTAATTTGTTTTACCACTTTTTACCTTAATTATTATTTGTAAACAGTGATGGAAATTGAACATAATCAGTCATTTACTGTGTAGTCTTTATTTACTTTAAAGATGTTCGGGTTAAATTACGGGTACGGGACCAAAAAAGACAATTGTGGCATAGTTTCAGTTGCCCTTGATTTACGGAAGTGGATGATCATGTAAACGAGTGTTTGAATAGTGATAATATGACCAAACACGAAATAGGCACACAAAATGATTTCCTGAAATTTAGAAACTATCTCTTCTGTTTACAATCGGCATAATCTTGTTGGAAAACACACACACACACACTATTTCTCTCTCTTAATGTTTAGTTCAATCAGTTAATTTGTTTTAACACTTTTTTTATCCCTTGTCAAAACAATTTGTAAACAAAGATGGGAATGAATCGTAATCAGTTATTTACTGAGTAGGCTATTTGCTTTAAAGAGGTTCTCACGATAAAAACATTTTGACTTGAATAAATAATTTCAGAATGAAACAATCAATTGTTAATTTATTTGTTGAGGTAAGATTATGTTCGTCGGGACCTATAGCGTAAAGTGGATTTCGAACCACTGCAAACATCCATGGCACTGCCGGGACTCGAAACCGAAACCTGTGGCACCGAGAGCCAGAGTGGAGATTAATATCTTAGCTATTTAAAAACATAACAAATTTGGCTCGTCTTTAGTAACTTCGAATTTGGTTTAAACACCATCTACACTCATGTCCAAAAATTAAGGATAATGAAGTTCAGGCAAAGAAAGAGACAGAAGCAAAACAAATTTGACTTATTTGTAAAGTCTATTTATTAAACAAAAGGTAAAGAGCAAAAAAGATGCTATATGTTTGATATAATTAATAAAAATTGCGATATTTACTCCTGGAGCAAATTTCAAAAAAGAACCTATTTACAAAAAACAGTATAACATGGTTAGTATGATGGTTAATATGGAGTATGTATCGCGGACGATGCAATACAGGCCTTACAACGCCTAGGCATGCTGAGTATCAAATTATCAATCTGATCTTGGGGAATACTACACCACTCATCAAGCAATGCCCTCCGAAGTTCCGGTTGACAGGTGGGAGGGGGTTGACGGGCTGCAATTCGTCGGGCAAGCATATCCCACACATGCTCTATTGATTCAAGTCCGGTGAGTATGCTGGCCAATCCATACAGTGATATCCTGCAATTGAAGGCATTCATCTACAATGTTTGCACGGTGAGGACGGGCGTTGTCATCCATAAACAGAAATTCAGCACCCATGGCACCCCGAAACAAACGTACATGTTGTTCCAGAATGACATCCCCATAGATGTGGCCTGTCATCGTTACACTCTGAACATGCAGGTCAGTTCTGGAATAATTCCTCCCCAAACGAGCCATTCTGCACCACCGTAACGGTGTCGTTCAATGGTGTTCTCTTGGTGGTAACGGGTACGTGGCGCTCTCCATATGAAAGTCCGGCGAGAATCAGACTGCAAACTAAACCTGGACTCGTCGGAAAACAACACACCAGACCACTGTTGCGGTGTCCACAATGCATGCTCTCTACTCCAGGTTAATCGCAGGCGACAGTGAGTTGCGGTAAGTGGAACACATCTGATAGGCCTACGAGCATATAGACCAATGTGCCCTAAGCGTCTTTACACGGTCTGCCTTGAAACTGTGATACCGGTAGCTGAAGAGAGCTGACGAGACAGGTCTGATGCTATGCTCCGTCTGTTTCTTTTGGCAGTAACTGCTAAATACCGGTCCTCATTCGGCGTTGTAACTCGGGAGCGACCTGTGCTGTAACATCTACTCACATTACCATCATCTTGGAATCGTTGCCAAAGCCTGGAGATGACACTCTGGGCGATTCCAAGTTCCTTGGATACTTCCAGCTGGGTATGTCCACATTCCAGTCGTCTGATAATTCTACCACGTAAAAATCATCCAAATGCTTCTTTTTGTGCCATAACTATGCGGTTATTGCACTGAAAGGCTTTAAAGCGCTTGTGAACAATATTACTTCTTTGCCACCATTCCTTATATACCCTTCTCTTACACTCTCGTCATTGTGACGTACTATCTGCGCCATCTGGTGGTTTCCTGTAATTTGCATATTCTTCTTCAAGATGTGTGTGATAATTCTACAGGTTAAATTTTTTATTTTTAGAGTTCAATTTCTGTGTGATTCTGAATTATCCTTAATTTATGGACATTAGTGTATGTTTAAAAGCTAAGCCATCTAAATATAGTTACGCCATCCTATGTTAAAGAAATTAAGTTCAAAAGAAATTAACTTAGCTAAGAATGAAATTTCATGAAGATATTGTTAATTTTTAACAAAATCCTATTTAAAAATCACAAATCATATTAAAAAAAAATCTAGTCTTTTGATAAATAATAATGTGCATTTTTGCACAATGTGCATACTTTGCATCTTTTTCCCTCCATCATTGTTTATTAAATATTTATTGAAACTAACAAAATTCAATAAAGAATTCCATCATTCAAACGTTTAATGATTTTATTATAAAAACGTGATAATATATTGCTTGCAATGATGAAGAAAAGCATTTGGAACCCTTCGATTTAGCAAACCCAATTAAACGTGAATTACTGTTCATTAATTGTATTTAAATGAAACTCATTTCATACATTTTATTTTAAAAGTTTGATATACAATATTAAAGTTCATTCTTTTAAATGGCATATTAAGATGGAAAATAATCTTTTATTATCAAATTTTTGTTATATATCATTGAGAATAATTAAGTTTAAGTCAGTTGAAACTAATTATTAATAATTGATCAAAACTGCGATTGTGGAAAGCAAATGATAATTTTATTACTGATTTTTTTGTTTTACTTTATCAAGGATAAAAATTTGATAAAACCACTAACCAATGTTTTATTAGATTTCTTTAATGGTTAAATTGCTACTTTCATTGATTAAAATCTCTTTTTTTCACAGATCTTTAAATACAAGGCTAATCGATTTTCATGTCAGTTACATTTTCAAAATATTTATAGATTCTTTAACAAAGGCACGACAGTATACGGAAATTAATAAAAATATTGTAATTATTTTTCTCACTAATTATATAGGTTATGCATTATTTTATACAACTGGATTTCATGTTCGCTCTAACATCGTCAGAAGGTAACCAAAAAGTCTGTCAACCTATTTGAAAAAAAAAATATCTTTCTAAATAATAAAGAAAATTATAACACATAATCGATGTCTAGGTATCATTAAATCATAACCTATAAACTGGTAATTGAAGGATATTGCATAATTATAAGGAAAAATAAAATATTTTAGTTTGAAAATATATTTAATGGCATGCCCTATTATTTGGATGTATAACCTTATTTAAATAATATTATTCATATATATAAATCTTGGATTTGGAACAACCTGTTGGTTAACGAAAGGAGTTTATCAGATGAGAAAGCTAGTTTCAAATACATATGGCACCATCAGACAATATGTATATCTTCTTCTTCAATGGCGCAACCTGTTGGTCCAACAGCTCCATGTTGGACAAAGGCCACGAGCCTACTGGCAGATTTCGAGACAAGAGGTGTTATCTTTTTACGGGGTAGGGTTGTCGGCTCTTTGCCCAGTCAGTCATTTTAGACTGGGTCCTACTGATTAAAGTGGATTTTGAACCACTACAAACATCCGTGCACTGACGGGACTCCAGGCCGAAGTTTATGACACCGAGAGCCAGAGTGCTAGTCACTCTGCCATCAGGCCCCATTTGTATATCTGCATCTAATAATAAATAATATACTGTATTTTTGTAAACTCCAAAAAGTCCTTTCGTAGGTTTAGAAGGTTTGTTTTGTCTCTCTATAGTTATTATTTTTTTTTTTTGCACAATACAGTCATCGCTATAATCAGTACAGTCACACCTACTTCTACTAATACCACATCACATCACTGTGCCTAAAGCTGAGTTGTCCCTATACAGTTTGGGAATGAGGCGGGTGAGAATTCCGACTGGTCTCTGTGACTCTGCAGTTATATGATACCGGGACCTATGGTTAAAAGTGGATTCCAAAACCACTACAAACATCCATGGCTCGAACCTGAATCCTGTGGCACCAAGCGCTAGAATGATACATACTGACCATTCAGGCCTACATTCTACAACACGAGTAGTCAGTTTTAACACACTTCTTGACATATAGTTTAATGCTGATTTCGAACCAGTAACAAACATCCATGCCACTGCTAGGATTAGAACCTGAAGCCTGTGGCTCAGAGAGCTAGCTAATTGGCCATCAAGTTGCTGGGATTAGAAGGAGTGAGTGGAGCGTGTGAATTTTTCAGATGCTGCCCCTGCGGTGTGATGCAACAGGAGAAAGATGATCCACTGAAGGGGTGTTCCTATTTAAAAGTCATTATCATGCATCAACATGAATAAACGGGTCTGATGGCCGAGTGACTAGCACTCTGTGCAACAGGTTTAGGGTTCGACTCCCGGCGGTGCCATGGATGTTTGTAGTAGTTCGAATCCACTTTAAGACGAAGGTCCCGGTCTCACATGACTGTAGAACGTCACGAAACCAAGTCAGACTTCTACCTACGGGTGCTCCATCACAACAGAAGCTGCCCCTTTCCCTTCAACCATGAGTCCATATGGGTTCGTAGGCGTGATCTAGATATCTACCAAGGGGAATAAGAAATAACAACAATATGAATAAACACGAGATTACCAACATTAGAAAATAAAGGACCGAAATCTTAGTTCTATTGTACTAATTTTCTTTATAGTAAGTATTCAATTCATTTGCAAACGAACAGAAATGTACTGCGTCAATAATGATTTTATTTTTAAATAAAAAAAAGTATCTTTAGTTTCTGTCAAACACAAATCGAGTGACTCATAAATTTTAAAAATAAACCCCGGAAAAATAATAAGAAAATCGACCTTCGTTACATTTGTTGCGATAATGTTCAAAAAGTTCTCCTTCAAATTTGCTCGAACTGCACAATTGAGTTTGTCGGAAGGTAATTGATCAAATCTCGGAATTGCGTAACCGCGTGCTGATGATATGGGAGGTCCGCCTAATGATTTCCATGTGCAAATTACACGTTCTACTTATTCCTTTCAAAACAAGATGGTTTTTACGACTGGAATGGTGGTCATGAACGACCGATGCGATTGTGTAACGGGATAATTGCTGGATATTGCATCGCAAATCGCCAGTAATTTCATTGCCTAAAAAAAAACACTCCATTTTTGCCTTGTTAAGGCTGTGGTATGAGTGTGTAGATGTAGTAGATAACCTACTCGTATAAGCCGCAAGTGTAAATTCTTAAAGTTACATTGAATTTGTTATCCCTGATCAAAGATGCAGACATACAAATCATTGTAATTACTTTTGCCTGTGGTATATTGAATATCATATCAGATTGACTATAATTTCATTAGGAAATGGTCTATAAGCTAACAAACATATTATAGAAAATTTTTTTCATTCAGTATTAAATACATTGTATAAAGCAGTATTTTATTGTTTAGAAAAAGATAGTTCTCTAAGCCTGAGGTGGTATCAGTGACATAGATGCTATAAAAATAGGTTATTGAAGAGATAGCACGAAATTTAACAGAATACAAATTAAATCTGCTCTGTACAAAGATTTATGTGTTTAATAACTTTTTTATTTCCTCCAACGATGAATTTTTTTTTTTTTTTCAATTTCTACTATTAGTTCACATTCTTTCCTATATATATTCATGTATCTTGTTCAAATTTTCAATCGTTAATAAAATACTTTTTATTCATCCATTCAAGTTCAAATGCATTTTAAACTTGTAGTGGATGACACTTGATGTTAATACAGTTTTCTCAAATATTAATTCATTCATTAAATTTAATTAATTTATTTTAGTTTTATATGGGAGAAAAAAATTTCTCTCATATAAGATATTTAGCAGGATATAAATTTAGATATAAATACCGTCAGTGGCGAAGTGTGTAGATCGCTGGAAAAAAAATTTATTTTTCAGATTCTTTTTTTTTTCATTCTGGATTCTAGTCTGAGCCAAAGAGGGAACAAAATGGAAAATGAAACATGTGAATAAATTAGTGACAGAGATGGAAAGTGTGTATGTGACAGAGAGAGAGAATTGTTCCTAACTTAAAAAAATGAATGAAAATTATTAATAAAGGACTTTCTGCAATATAGCGAAAAAGAAATAGGAATTGACTTCAAAATTTTTTTATATTACTTGTTTATTTCATTCTTCAAAATCCAACATATTTATACAACGTATTTGATTTGTTGTTTCTATTAGCATTAAAAACGCATTTTTTATATTAAATCAATATTCGTAATCGTAACCGCAAAATTTCTGTCAAGGACTTGTTACATTTCACACTCACTGGCGATGAAATTCTTTTGTTACTTTTAGAAAAGTAAACAAATTGGCTTAAGTCTGACTTTCACCGGATGTGAAAAATGCGAGGATGTCTGTTTCGAAGGACTCTTGGATCTGCTAACCATTGATCTCCTATTTTGACACAGGAAATGAAATATCTCTCAATGTTTTTCAAAATTAGCTTGATTGAGATTAAAAACACTTTCACCACAACTTCGCTAATCCTCTAATTTACATTAAATTAGTTTGATTATTAAAGTAATCAAAAGGTTTTTTATTGCATTACAAAAAACATTGCATGGATATATTTCATGAAATCTGATTATTTTTGAAGAAGGAAAGATGACAATTTTTTAAAATTTTATTTTTTCGTTTAGAGCATCTTATATTTTTAAGTCAAATTCAAAGCAAATTTGAATATAACCATATTGTATAAAATATAAAAATTTTCAGATATACTAGCAATCTGTAAATTTCTCAGTTTCAATTAATTCATCGATATTTATGAACATACTAGTATTTTGCAACAAAATTCAAATAAATTTTCTAAAACAGAAAATAATAATTAACATTTTTCTTAATTAACAATATTAGGAAATTGTTTGAGAATTTTAAATCTGTTGTTTCTTATCCCACTTTGTGGACAGTAACATCTAGACTAACTTAACGAACTCGTGTGTCCGCAAGGAAGGAAGGGGCACTTTCTGTTGATATGGAACACCCCTAGGTAGAAGTCTGACTTGGCTCCGTGTCACTGAAAAGGAGGACAGTGCCTTCGGGAGGACTTTTAGGTTGAACTCATCGCATTTGAGTATTGTATGGAAGAAAACCCGTAACTCCCACCACGAGACAAGATGCCGAACATCCTAAACGCCATTTAGTCTCATTTTTTTGAATCATTGTCTACAACAAAGCCGCCAGCGGATTGAACCTCTGCCGTAATGTTCATAAGCGGCGCACGTTGCCACTGAGCTACGAGTCAGGCATTTTTAATCCTTTTGCTTTAAACTGCAGAAAAGTAGATTTTTATAAAATCTGATTTTAGGAAATCAATTATTTCTTTTGATCACTATTTTTAAACGAAAAGAATCGAATTCTTTTAAATATAAATATAATCTTAAAAAAACGAATGAAATTCAAGAAGTCAGTTTAACTATCCTAGTCATAATTTAATCATTAGAAATCAACTACATCAATAAAATGAAAAACAGACATTTAATAAGTGATAAAAAAAGTGATGTTAAATTATACAGAAAGGCTGTCGTATCTTCCCTGAAAAACGTGAATAATGTGATATAATATAAAAATATTGGCAGAGAAAAATAATGAACATTTATTTATTCATTATGTCAATTTTCATTAACAAAAGGAATGCTTATATTTTTAATATATTAATTTAGTTTTTACGTATTTTATAGCAGTTGCAAATTTTTTTCATTTCATTACATTTGAAATGGTTTTACATGAATTGTTCTACTTCCGGATCATTCAGTAAAATGAACGATTTAAAATTCAACATAATGCTCTCTTGCTTCAGACTATTGCAATAAACATTTGAGAACTATTTTCTTATCATGATTTATTGATTTTAAGGAGAAACCTAATACACAAACATAGATTAGCAATAGAAAAAATGCATGAATCACACAAGCAATACTGCATACAGTAAGAGAACTGAAAGTAAACAAGGCCATCATCAAATAACAGTATACAAAATAAAAAACCCGACATCTAAGCAAAGGACTTTCTGAAATCCATTGGTGAGTTCGCGCATCATTACCACTTGATGACGCGCGCCGGCTTTCTTCTTCACAACTTTCTTTTCTGTTTAATTTTCCTTCTTCTTTAATTCTTCTTGAGCACGTAATTGAGCAGCGAGAAAGAACAGATCCCCAGCCATGCCGTTGCGCTTTGCCATTGTTTTCCGAAGAAAAGAACACTGAAGATAGATTGTTCTTCCTTTTTCCAGATCTCATTGTCCAATTCCAGAAACGATTCAAAAACAGCCCAAATCCGAAGAAAATTTGAGTCGTCTTTTTTATTGTGTGCAAAAGGTTGGAAATCTATCCTCGGAAAGATAAAGCAGCCCTCTTTCACACCCACTGCTTATCTTAGTAGTATCAGTATCCCACTACTTAGTGAGAAGACGTGATGTAATTTAAAATGGACTTGTGACATAAAGTCGAAAGATATACCCTAATAAAATATTTTCGTGCCTCTTTTTCACTGCTTGATATTTTTTTGCCAATATTTGTAAATTATCAAATAATTTACCAAGAAAAAGAAAAAGTAAAAAATGAACTATTATGAGCAGTAACATTGTAACCATTGGTGATTTAACAGGATATTCAGTTAGGGAAGACCTTTTTGCAAATAAACTTCACATACACTCTAAGACAACTTTAAAAAAAAAATAGACGCCTTAACGAGTTATCGAGTGTAACAAGTTTCTTATGCAAATGGTTATTATTTTTATCCGATATGCAAATAATTAAATTTTGGCGACACATGAGCTAACAAGTAAAGCTTCAGATGATGCATAAAAAAGAGAAATCCATTTCTAGGATATAAAGCCGCCTAATGACCAATTGTCTAGCGCAGGGGTCGGCAACCTGCGGCTCTTGATGTGAAACTGCGGCTCTTAGTTCCATACGCAAATATATTTATTTTATCAAAAAAAAAAAAAAAAAACATTTTAAAATCGTTCTGAATCGATTAACGAGGAATCTGGAAGAACTGTTTCGTGATTTAAAAACAAAACCAGAAATCTTGAAAATCAAAGATTTGCCACTATCCGCTAAAACAGTACAAGATAGAATAGCTAAAATATCTTCAAATGTAACATATTTGCAGGTGAGGATATTCAACTTTCTTCTGCCTTATCACTGCTTGCAGATGAGTCTTAAGACATAAAAAAGACACGGCAATAAGTTGCCCTTTTGTCAGGTATATATGTTGTCTTCCCAAGGTCCAAAAGAAGAACTTGTGATTGCTACCGCTCTCGGGACAAATTAGGTGGAAGATATATGAATGCCGTGCAAAAAATGTCTTTGAAGACAATAAGATCGATTTAAATGAAATCGTTTCAATAGCAACTGATGGAGACCAGAAGTATGACAGGAAAATAAAGGGGCAACAACGATTTTTCAGAGCAAAATAAACCACGAAATTCTTACGTTTCACGGTAATACACCAAAAGCGCTTTGTGACCAAACATTTCCGGCCGAAATAGTTGAGGGTCATGAATTTGTTAATCAAGATTGTTAACAGCATCTTGCCAAAAAGCACTCACCGGCGTCAGTTTAAAGAATTCTTGAACGAAATGGAGACTCAGTATTCGACCCCTTCTTCACAATAAAGTGTGATGGCTTTCCAAAGGTAAGGCAAAGTTTGAAACGTTTTGCTTTGTGCTTGAATGAAATAAATACATTCTAAATAAAAAAAAAGGCATTAATCACCCTGAGTTAGAGAACGGCAAATGGTTGCAAAAATTTTATTTTATGGTGGATATCACAGCGAAATTAAATGAGCTGAATCTAAAACCTACAGGAAAAGGGAAACCCAGACTATGTTTTGGTAGAAGAATTGTTTGTTTTGAAGAAAAATTAATTCTTTTGTGCAGAAGATATTCAGAGCAGTTATTACTTCATTTTCAATTTCTAAAGCAATATCGTGATAAAAACTAGTGCAACTGTTGGTGAAGTAGGTACTTCAGCAATAACAGTTATAAAAAATTAAAAAGATGAATTTGCTGGATACATGTGAGCAATTCAAAACTTCAACAAAACCACTCTTAGCATTCATAGTAAATCCTCTCAACACAAATAGTAACGAAATCCAATTGAGCCATTTGGAATTGATACACTGATCTCTAGAAATGCAATTGATCGATTTGGGGGTAAAGCTTTGTGAGAAAATTTACAGAGTTGAAAAGCAAGTTGGAAGAAATGGAGGTCCAGAAATGTATGTACGTAACGCAACAAAAGTGGGCAACTTTAAAATGAAAAGCCAGCAGTTAGAGGCATTTATATTCGACGCAATGGAATAGTCTTCCAGATTGCTACACTGAGGTGAAGAAGTTGGCATTTGAGTGCTGACTATCTTCGAATCGACATATTCAAAGTGAGCAAGCGTTCTCTTGCATGAATATAATTAAAAGTACTATTACAGCCAACTAACAAATGAAAATTTAGAGTCGTGCTTAAAGCAACAAGTTATGAGCCAAATTTATCCAAACTTTTAAAACCATGCAAAGCCAATGCTTCCATTGAATTTGTTTGCTGAAATGTATGTTATTGTTTTTTTTATTTTGGTACAAATTACATTGTTTAGTAAAGTTTAAATTTTCTACTTGAATAACCATGCAAAGGCATCGCTCCCATTGAATTTGTTTGTTCAGTTGTTTGTTATTGAAGTACAAGTTAGTGTTGTAAGTAAATGTTTAATTGTTTTAATTTTTTTACTTAAATAATAAATAATTATCTAATAATGAATAAATAGAATGATATGATGAATAAATAGATATGTTTTCTTATGAATAAATAGATTAGTTTTTTTTTTTTATCAAAAAAACTTTATTTATGCGAGTACTAACAGGTGGGCTAGTATTATTAAATCGGCGCTACTAGTATTAAATCCATATGATTTTTAGTTAGCCCTAACCTTCAAAAATCACGTGTATAAATTTGACAGCTGACAGTCCAATTTGACAGTCCAATCGACAGTCAGCCGAGTAGACTACACGTGATGAACAACACTAAAAATGCTATAACTCGCATATTAATAGCGCAACAGCTATCAAATGTATACACGTGTCTTTTGAAAAAGTTAGCTAACTAAAAATTATATGCATTTAATACTAGTAGCGCCATCTATGTGTCAGGCCTATGAACTTTTCAGCTTACCTGTTATTTATTGTTGGGAAGAAAACATTTTGAGGCTCTTTAAAAACTTTTGAAATTTTGTAAATTGCCATTTTTGGCTCTTCCGACTAAAAAGGTTGCCGACCCCTGGTCTAGCGCTTTGCGTTTGGTACCGCAGGCTTCAGTTTCGAATCCTGGCGGCGGCATGGATGTTTTTTTATGGTTGGAATCCACGTTAAACTGTAGATCCCTTAGTCTAAGTAGCCCAACGTGTGAAAAAATGACAGTAGAGAGACATAACCTTCCTTTCGAATTTGATTTTGTCTACTGTACCAAAGTCTGGCATACGCGCGTAATATGAGAAGTCATCATTCAAGGGACGACGTGTAATTGGTGGTATAGGTCATATCAAATGATTGCTCAATATTTAGAAGAAGCAATGCCTCCATTTGACGTTGTTGGTAGGAATGGTTAAACCATTGTAAAGCACAGTGTCAAAAAAGAATGCCCGTACCTTGGGAAGAATGGTCGAGCTTTTTCATAGAAACGATATGACGTGAGGACGAAACAATAGTTAAAGCTAACCAGTGATTCTTAATTACCAACTGTGTGAAACATAACCGGGATACCATTGACTGCAAGAACCATTAAAACCCTGAGTACAAATCTGTAAAATTTTTTATGACAGTAAAATAGCAATTTTTATGATAGTAACAAGTGCTCAAAGTAATGATAAATCTTCCTTCTATATATTTAATCAGCAGCAGAAAGAGCACGTGTATTATTTTTTAAAGCTAATTTAACATAGATAAACTTACGACATTGATAAAAAAAAAAAAAATTTCAGACAAAATTTGAAAGATTTTGTAGAATAAAAATGCTTATTGATAAAAATATAAAAAAAATATATTAAAATTAGAAATTCTTTTGAAATGCTAATGCCAGTTAATGTATTACAGAATAAACTAAAAAGTTACTTATGCCAACCTAATTATTGTCTTTATAGTTATTAGGTGTTAACATTTTATCTTTTTACGTTCTTCAATCACAGTAGTTCTCAGATTTCAATAAAAATAACTGATCATTAAGTATCAAATTCTACACAAGTAAAAACCAATATGTTATGCATAAAGTTACAAAATTTAGAACATCGATTAATCAAATGTTAATTTTGACCTGACCTTTCCTGAATTCAACGTTAGAATTTCTCGCGATTCAGACTTAAAGAAAAAAAGATAAATTGATAATCATTCCTGACAAAAATAAAATTTTAAATCCTCATGTCCATTTCTGAATAATTTTATGCATGTACTATGATGTTTTTTGTTTCATATGACTTCAAACTACTTTTCGAATTTTGGAATTTGAATCAGAACATAACAATTAATGACCTTTCCTGAATTCAACGTTACAATTTCTTTGAGTTTCAGACTGAAAAATAAACTCAAATTGATAATTATTCCTGAACAAAAATAAAATTTTAAATCCTCTTGTCTGTTCTGAATAATTTTATTCTCGTATACTACGATGTTTTTAATTACATAAAAGTTGCAACTACTTTTCGAACTTTGGAATTTGAAACAGAACATAACATTTAATGACCTTTCCGGAATTCAATGTTAGAATTTCTTTGCTTTTGGACTGAAAAACCCCACACAAATTGATAATCATTCCTTACAAAAATAAAAATTTTAAGTCCTCTAGTTTAAAAATTTTCTAAATTTTTCTGATTCACCTAAATTTTTCTGAATCATTTTATCCATGTGTACTACAGTGCTTTTGTTTTATAAGAGTTCAAATTACTTTTCGAACTTTGGAACTTGAATCAGAACAAACAATTAATGACCTTTTCTGAATTTATCGTTAGAATTTCTTGCGTTTCAGACTGAACAAAAAAATACACAAATTAATAATCCTTCCTTACAAAAATAAAAATGTAAATCCTCTTGTCCATTCTGAATCATTTTTATTCATGTGTGCTATGATGTTTTTGTTTCAAACGTAAGTTCAGATGTAGTTCAAACTACTTTTCGAACTTAATTTGAATCAGAACATAACAATTAATGACCTTTCCTAAATTTAACATTAGAATGTTTTGATTTCAGACTGAAAAAAATCACACAGACTGATAATCATTCCTTAACAAAAATAAAATATTTATTCCATGTGTTCATTCTGAATCATCTTATTCATCTGTACTACGATGTTTTTATTACATAAGACTTGAGACTACTTTTCGTCCTCAATCCCAAATCAGAACATATCAATTCACAACATAATTAATTACGAGCGAATTTTTAAACAAAAGAAACGATGACAACAATCTGTAATTATTACAAAATTCTAAACACAAATTAGTCGAGTGTTCTAACTACCTTTTCTACCTTAATAGATCACTGATTCCAAGATCAAGCTACAATTGCCTCAGAATCAGCGAACTATAGAACACAAATGGACAGTCATCCTCCTACAAAAGAACCATTTAACAGGCACTTTTTAATCACCCCACTACCATTTTCAGCTGAGTTCTCGTCATCAGTGGCAGGTCACCCCGTTTCGTAGCTTGATTATGGGCACTAACCCGGAAGCGCATGACCCTTACTAACTGCAGAAACCCGAACGCTCAAGTGAGGTGTGACCAACAATGGATTAAGGTACTAAGGCTCGCCACTCCCCAAAAACGATTCTAAGTTTAATAGTTACAAGGAACGTGTTTGCTCGCGTAAGAGATTTGGTAATAGCCCATTACGAACGGCCTTCAAGAAGACGAATGGGCTTCACAAGCGAACTTAACTTAGTTTTTATAATCCTGGGAACTATTAACTACTGAACTGATGACGTGAACTACTTTAAATATGTTAGTTAACTTGTTAATTAACTCACTGAGCATGTTCGTATACTTAAACTGAAATTTTTTAGATGTATTTTTATTTTTTGCTGCCGATAATGTTGTCCGTATAAATTATTATTACCTTTTAACACTTATAAATGAATAGGTCATTTTAAGACACCATGGTGTATATATGGTAGCTATGAAAAAGATTAATTACGTTATTCAGAGATTATTTAAAACAGTTGCATAAATTTCCATTTATGCAACTGTTTTAAATCTGGGTAACTAACAATTTATTTTATAAATTAAATTCAGCACCAGAAAATTGCACGAAAAAAAGAAAGAAAATAATTTTAGCAATGCCAAAGTTCTGCTCATCCCCGCAATATTTTTTGAAATTCCTACAGATCTCTGGCTGACTATAATTCACGCTCGGTGCCACAGACTTCGATTTCAAGTCCCGGGGTGACATGGATGTTTGTAGTGGTTCGGAATCCACTTTAAATCGTAGCTACTGGTTTAACATGTTTTTTAGAGCTTGGGCGTAGAATTTACAACCCTGCCCTTTAAAAAAAAAAAAAAAATGTCTCCTGTCTCGAAATCTGCCAGTAGACAGACGGCCTTTCTCCATCATGGGGCTGTTGCGCCAATTAAGAAAAAGAAATGTATACATATTTATTTCTCAAATATTCATATATTTTCGATTTCACTGCAATCTTGGGTAACTAACAATTTATTTTAGAAATTAAATTCAGTACCAGAAAATTGGACGAAAAAAAGAAAGAAAATAAATTTAGCAATGCCAAATTCTATTCATCCCCACAATATTTTTGAAATTCAGAAATTTTCATATAGATCACTGGTTTGACGACTTTAATTCCTTTTTTATTTTCCCTCGAATATAAGGCTGCCTGGTGGCCAAGGGGGCTAACGCTGTGGCCCTTTGGTATCCCAGGCTTCAGATTCGAATCCCTGGCGGTAACGTGGATGTTTGTTAGTGGTTCGGAATCCCCTTTAAACTGTAGGTCCCGGTCTGTTTAGCCCTCGTGTGTACAAGATGACCGTAGAGCGACAAACCAAACCTCATTTATAATTATCCTTTTAATCAATGTCTTAATTTTTTCATATTAAAATAACAAAAACAATTTTCCATTCGACTTTAGAGAACAACAATTTTTTATTGCCTCCTAATTCTATCGAAGTCAAAACCTTTTCTATCCGCCTCGTCTTCAGCCAAAGTATGTTAAAAGTGGAGGACAATGGTAAAGTTTTAAAATCAGTGGCATACGAAACTATAGATACTCTGTACCCCATCTCACATTGCCTCAAGGATTTTACGGATTGCTCTAAATCAAGTGATTGTGTTAACGTTGTAGCCGGTGTTCATTATGAGCTGTTCTCGTTTTACTCCCCCTGTTGATGCTCACGTGTCAGCTTTCGATGGTGAAATCTCTATTATCCATTTGGCTCTTATTCAACTACAGAGAAGATTAGAATGTTTCTCTAAAGTGGTGCTTCTATCAGATTCGAGAGCAGCTCTTCAGGCTATGAACTTCCCATGTTCCTCTCGGTCTAAAGATATTGATGACTGTGTTAACCTCCTGGCATGGTTATCGGATCAAAAATAAAACAGTCTTCCTGCAGCTGATCCCGGCCCACTGCGGAATAGAGAGAAACGAGGCGGTTGACTTCCTAGCAAAAAAGGGGCCTCTGTTTTACAGCTAAATAACCAGAAGTAGGCCTATCATTCCATCAAGGCGATAATTAAAAAGACCCTTAGGCAGGGCCGGATTTTCCTATAGGCTAACTAGGCTTCAGCCTAGGGCCTCAAGATCTAGAGGGGCCCAGATTCAAATTGTTAGCAATATTAGAATTACACTATTCTAAAAACGGTAAACACTAAAACACTGAATCGAAAATAAGGAGAATTTCTACACATATGACTAATAAACAAACATAAAAATGTAGTGGTTAAGATCAACGCATGCTGAGAATAAATGTCCAAATAAGTGTTCTCGCCCCCCTTTTTTTTTTGTTTATTATCCAGTGCCACATTTTTTATAAAGATTAGTACCTATCACAACATGTTTCATTTAACATATTGATATATATATCACAGTAATGATGCATTTTATTATCTTATGTAATTTACAAACTTAAAAATGAAAAGTGAAAGGGTCTCATAAGTGGAATAGCCTAGGGCCTCTTTTCATCTAAATCCAGCCCTGCCCTTAGGTGCTCCTTCTTTGAGGATGCCGCAGCTAAAAACAGTCCCAAGCCCTGGTACGATCACATTCATGAATCTCTGAATCACATTCATGATATCCCTATGGCTTTTCTGTGATCACGATTGTCTCCGCAAGCACCTTCACACAATTAAACAGATTCCTGACCCTCTCTGTCTCCTGTGTGATAACCAGGAACGAAATGAATACCTCTCACCTTGCTTTCTGTTCTGCATTGCTCCTGTTTCTTTATTGGATTGCCAGACTTAAGTGGATGGATTAATTTATGTTATTTATTTCTATCTTGTTCTTTACTATTTTTTATGATATCTGTTGTCCTGTAAATTGGGTATTGGAAATAAAAAAAAAAAATTCATTCGAGCGTAGAATTTATCAAACAAAATTCTAAAAATATTATGAAGTTTTTGATTTTTTTGGAAACACTATTTTTATGGTGTGTAAACAGTTAAAGAACTTTTTTCCCTTCAAAACTAAATATTTGTTACATTTTTTAAATAACAGATTCAAGTATTCTCCAGTGTATATAACTTTGAAAAGTAAACTAGAATAGTCTAGTCTTATGAAACTAAATACTAAATGTGATAGCTGTAAGTGCTTTGTTATTTTTTTAAGATTTGATTAGCTTATGTGTTTGCAATTAATTTATACTTAAACGTTTTAATTGTCATTTTCCTTCGTACACCTCGTATTTTATTTTGTAGCTTACTGGGAGATCCAACTGGAATTTTAAAATGCTTGTTTATATATGGAAATCATATTTTAAAAAAACCATAATGGAGTATAATTATTATTTTTATAAGCCTTTTAATATGAAAACGCAATTATTTTAATACTATATATATCTACATTCAAGATTAAATGAAACTTTTAGAGAATTTTGATAGAAATTTTGTTGTTGGGAAAAAAAGTGAAAGAATAAGTAAATTTGCTTAATAAGGAGGAAAACTGTGAAGAAAACGGAAAAGAAAAAAATTCTGTTTGAAAAAATTTGCGTATTTACAGGAATTCAAGTCAATTTACATAAAAAAAAATTCAAAAATTCTAACATTTCTTAGCTACTTTTACAAAAAAATTAAACGTAATAAACACATCGTAGCATATTTATTTCATTATACCCTTAAAGATGCATACAAAATTTCATAACATAACGTCAGTAGACATATAATTATGTTTACACATTGAGCACAGTTCGAATCTTGATAAAATGCATTTAAAGATCATGTTTACATATATCCAGTAGCTGCCATTCTGTATTAAAATTACTGTAAGAATTTTTCTGAAAATAAAAGCAATTTTGTAACGATAAATAAAAAGGTGCATTGTTTTAAATTTTTTTCTTGGAAACGGTCCTTTTTTAATGGTAATCGTTTTCTTTAAATGGCCGATCTTCTAAATTTATCAATTCATGCCAATGTTTGACTATTAAAATATAGAAAGGAATCTGCTTTCGTCAAAAATTATATTTTCACAAAATATCTAGGATCGGATCACATGGAAATTTTTTTTTTTTTTTAATATTTTTTTTTTAATATCCGTTTCGTAACAGGCAAGACGGAACAAATTTGAATCCCTGTTTCAGTTGCAGTCACTGTTAACAGAAACGAAGAGGTTTAATAGTTATTGTCTATAAAGCATCTCGCATGCATACCCAGGCTGCCTATTTCGATTTTTCCGGGTTTTCTCCATCACGACATGCAAATGGGGCAGTTACCCTTAAAAGACCTCACAGAAGGCAAGTCCACCGTTGTTCAAAATAAATTTAGGAAGGGGGGCATTTCTAAACAGAGCATTCTTTATTTTGCGATTCGGTGAGTTTGATTCGAAACTCAGCAAAAGATGCCGGACCATAAACCAGAAAGTCCTTTCTTTAAACACGGCCTGATGGTCAATTGGCTAGCGCTCTGGCCATTGGTATCACAGGCTTCGAGTTCAAATCCTGGCGGTGGCATGGATGCTTGTTTGCGGATCGGAAACGTTAAAATGTAATTCCCGGTCTAATTAGCCTAAAGTATGCACAAAATGACCAAAAGCGATAAGCCAAACCTTCCTTTGAGTCGTGGGGTGAGATATGGACTTCAAAGATTTTGAGCGTAATTTGTTCCAAATCGTACTGACACAATCCGGGTGTTGTACAGCCCTGTGATGCATGTTGAGTAAATTAGGTAAACATTTGACAACAAATCAATGTTTCTGGCATTTAAAAACGTTTTCTAGATTTACGCTAAAATTTCTATTTTGCCAACTTGAATCTGAAACCTCATGTAATAACTTTTTTGTGTGCGAGAAAGTTAACTAACTTTCTCAATTAAAAAGAGACACACAGGAATTTGTAAATTTAAAAATTGGTCGTTATCAAATGCTGTAGCCTTTGGGAACTTTTCTCAAAAGAATCTCATCAGTTTATTTTAAAAGAGTACATGCTAATATTATTCATGCCGTATCTGAAATCAAAATTAAAACAATCATTGAAAGTGTACTTTTATTAGGTACCTTTATCTAAAGCAACAGCATAAACTATCAGTATTTGTTTTATTGAAATAAGAGTAAATTATGTGTAAATTTTTCAAAGGACAGTTATCAAAAAATTTTTGTATTGCAAACAGATTTAATTCAACCATGAAGAAAATATTTTAACTAATGGTCATTTATATTTGTTATAAAATATTTGTATAAAATAATTAATTTGTTTATACAGACATACATTCATTTTGTTCAAATATTTCTTATTTTCAATTGTGAAAATAAACTGTACCAGTACTTTTATGAAGAATTTATGCAAATATTCAACAAAAAAGGAATAATTCTTTGCAATTTTTAGATTAAATTTTTCTTCTCATTTGTTTGTAAATAATAATGAAAAAACATTGTTATATTCAAGGCACATTTATTTGTATTTTTTTTTAAATTTCAGACCTAATTGAAATATAACACTGATAATTATAGAAATATTTTATTTATGTAAAAATGGCCGAATTCTTGTTGATAAATGTGTCAATACAGAATTTGTTGCACAACTGAGGGAAAAAATTTAGATAAATATTATGAAAAAAAAAAATGAAACAATATATATTGTAATCAAAATATTTGAAGAATTCGTCAAAAGAACAGTATTCGAACAGAAACGAAAAATAAATGTTTTGATTTTACATTTAATAATCATTGGTGAATTAAAAAAACGATGTGACCTCATTTTTATGATTGTTCACATATTTTCCATTTATGAAAAAAGCAATATACATCATTATTATTACTACTATCAACCGACTAACATTTTTTTATTTAATAACTCTTCCTGGTAGCAAAAATTAAGTTTCAAACTATGCATAGGAATAATAATATATATTTTCTGCTAACAAACATAGTCAATTTAGCTTTGAAACTAAATAACACGTTAAATTTATGCCAGAACTTTTAAACTATTTTTACACATTTTATTGTTATTGGTTATAGTCCAGAAATTTTGTTTTGAGATTTTAAATTAGATATTTATAAGTTCTTTAAAACACACGGGAAAATGCAAGTCATCTCATAGATATGTATGATTTCAGATGCTAATTAGTCTAATAATAATGATACATCTTATTTATAAGGAGAACAACTTTTACAAAATATTTATAAATTTGATAGTGAAATAAGCAAAATTCCTTTTTTTTCTTACTGTTTTTTTATTTTATTTTATATATTTTTTTTTGTCTGTTCTAAACGTTTCAAATTTCTCAAGTAATTCTAAAATACAAAAATGACCAAAATTTTGGTTATCAAAACTCTAAAATATGCCTTTATTACTTGAAGATTAGATGACATTAAATTGAAGAAAAATAATTCATAAGCTTTTCATTAAATGAAAAGCTTACGAATATTAAAAAAAAAAATAACATTTTGAAAGTTAAGTAACGATTTAGATTAAATTTGACTGTGTATGGTTTGGTTTGTCGCTCTACGGTCATTTTGTGCATACTTTGGGCTAATTAGACTGGGATATACAGTTTAACGTGGGTTCCAAACCACTAACAAACATCCACTCCATCTCCAGAATTCGAACCGGTGCCTATGGTACCATGTCCAGAGCTCTAGCCAATTGGCCTTAGAACTTTTTATAATAGCAGCACGTTTTTAATTTTTTTAACGTTGCATTTGGATATCATTGAATAGTAATGCTAAATAAATGACATTTGTGGTGTTCTCAATATTACATGTTATTATCCCCAATATGTGAAAAAGTTTGATTTTATCATGGAAGACTTGAAACGTTTCATTTCAGCCATTTTAATTAATGTCTGACACAGTACAGCTAAAGAAAAAAAAAAAAAAAAAAAAAAAAGAATTCAATGGGTGATAGAACAACAAATATGAAATTGACTTATAATTTAACAGATGTGTATTAAGTTTATCTGAAAATAACGATTTTATAAACACAAAAATTAATCTGTTTTGTTTAACGACTGTCAATATTATTGGGGTTTTTTTCGTGTAACGGACACATAATTGCAACAACAACTATTGCTTTTTTCCAGTCTCTTTGCTTTAATTGTCTCATAGTAAGAGATGTTTTTCTAATATTTTTTCTGTAATTTAATTTTTATTTGTCTTTTTTTAATCTAAGCAATTGCATTTTATGCAAATTTTATAATTAAGATGTGGAGGTTTAGTGGTACCTTAATACCACATTGAAACTCCGTAATCGTTCGCCCGTTGCCTATTGCCAAATACGTATTATCGTTTTTTTAAACAACTAATTAACTAACGTAGTGTTCTTTAAGAACATTTACAAATGATTTTCATAAAACAAAACAGAACATTATAAAGACAAAGTTAAAAAAAAAAAAAAAAAAAAAGAGCAAAAACAATTCGAAAGAGAAAGGAAACGATTAAGACCTCAACGCTTCAAAGTACACACACTTTCAGAAATTTCGAAACGTGAATATCGTTTGGTGTATTTCACGCTTCATTATACCCGCCAAGTGCAATTAACTGCGCCTTGATCCACACACAGCGGTCCTAATCGTCACCTGCTCTGTCCTTTCCGACCCTCATCGCCAGCCAAGCATCCCCCGAACAACTCCATTCCAATTCGACGAGTGGACGAGGGTACGGTGTCAGGATGTGCTGATTTTTTTTTTTTTTTAAAGCTTTTTCCCGCTTTCCAGAAGTGAGTAGGAGGAAAATATAAGAATCGTTTGCAAAACATCGCACGTTCGTTCTATTCTTTTTTTTTTTTTTTTTTTTTCATTTGTGTATGTGTGAAAGCGAAGGAAAAAAAAAATGACTTGCTATTGATTGATTCGGTGATTATAAACACATAGCATATTTGGTTCCGCAATTTGGTATTAAGACACTTCGATTCTAATTATCGTTCTCATTCCATTGAAATTAAATTTTGATAGTAAAATGACGTTTTTATACATAAAAAAGATTAAAAAAATGTAATTAGATTTTTTCTTTATATTTGAAACTCACACATATACAAAAAAAAAAAAAAAGAGTTTAATTGTATGTTTTGTTTGTGTGTTTGTTTTTCAATCCGAAGTTTTATTTGTGTCCTATTTTCTTCTATCACGTGGTTAAAAACGATTAATCGATTCAGGTCATAGTTTAGTATAAACTAATTAACACATATTTAATTAAAAATATTAAATAATGCATACATTTTACTAAAATATCCATTGATTACTATTTTCCAACATAAATTAAAATCAATTTACAAACATTGCTATAATATAAAAATTTTTTTTTTTAATTTCTGAAATACGATTCAAAAATCGTTTGGTGAAAGGAAAAATAAACAAATATAGTAGATTAAAAAATATACGCTTAATTTTGATGAAATTAATAAAAAGGTATGATAAAATATATTTATTAGATACACTATAAATATTTAACCTTCTTTTTTCTAGTTACTCGAAATATATTCATGAAATTTTAATTTTATTTCAACAAACTTTCTCTTATTTCTGGAACAATTTTATCTTTGATTATTTACTTTTCCTACCATTTTTTAGCGTGGAATTTCTTTAACTTAATTATTTTCATAATTAACATTTCACAGAATTCGAACTCAAAACTGGTGTGACATTACTAAGTAATTCAATAAACAAAGGTTCTAATAAAAAGCACTGTTTTGGAATTTTTAAATATAAATCTTTAAAGAAACATCAGTGATATTCTCAAACAAACAAAATTTAATCATGCAAATTTTTCATGTTTTTAAAAATTGCAGATTTCAAATTTTGGTAGAATTTATTCGCTTCTGTTATATAGCATCCTCAAAATTTTTGTATTGAGGGGCAACCTCACTACATTTCAATCATTATTATGCGATTTTTACTAATAATTTGAATTTTGATTTAAAAGCAAAAGCCATTGAATTAAAAAAGCTAAATATCCATTAAAAGAACTTAATATATATGGAATTTTTGGAATGATGTTTGAAAGAACTAAAATTTTTTATATTCGTTTTATTATCAAGCAATATTACATATTGAATATGTTAATGTCAATGCCAAGCAACGAATATTCGGGGCCAGGTGATCAGTGACTAGCGCTCTGGCCCTCGGTGTCACAGGTTCCGGGTTCGAGTATCGGCGGTACCTAGTGGTTCGGAATCCATTTTAAACTGTAGGTCCCGGTCTAATATGACTATTGAGCGTGAGATTGAGAACCCTATCCGTAAAAGAACTTAGCTTCACGGAGTTAAGTCAGACTTCTACATGCGGGTGCTCTATCACAACAGAAGCTGCCTCCCTCCTTTCATGAGACCACACGGGTTCTTGGACTTGGTCTAAATGTTGCTGTCTACCAAGAGGGATAAACAACAACAAATTGAATGTTCTTGTTTTTCGTTTCATTTTAAAATATATTAGTTTTTGTTTAAAATAGCTGTATCAAACTTAGAATAATGGACAATGTTTGAAGAAAATTTATCATTTCAAAATAATGCTTAAAAATAGTAAAAATTTAATAATGATGTTAAATTAAAAGCAATTTCGACAATTGTGTTTGATAGAATTCTCATAAGAAGTTATTAAATTCGAGATCTGAATAAAAATTGCCCATTTATGTTAAAACAGCATTTAAATCATTTTTTAACTTACCTAATTCTTTTAACTAATCTTTTTAAATATTTTTTTTTTTTTTTCTTCTAATGCAGCTGGCAAAAAGACCGTGATCTTCACCATAAGGGCTGCACTGATGTTACTCACTTTGCATTACCCAGGGGGCGCGTGTAACTTGATGGTAAGCCACAGACGCGGAGTAACAATGCCCCCGCAGCACTCTACGATCCTATTAGGACCGGGACCTACGGCTTAAAGTGGATTCCGAACCACTACAAACACCCATGGCAAAGTCGGGATATGAACCCGATACCTGTGGTACCGAACAATGATATAAAGTTATTATAAATAAGTATATATACATAAATTTAAGTTTTGAAAGTTTACTTCATTATAATGAAGCTATCTTTTGTTTAAACTAGAAGTTACCTGGTTAGCAACTTATTGGAAGAAAAAAATCTTTTTTTTTTTTTTAATTATTATTTTTCAAATTCTTTTCTTTTATGAAAAACCGCACGAACAAGTTAAAAAGAACTTCTTTTTTAGTTATTATTTTTCAAATTCTTTTCTTTGGTGGAAAAACCACACGAACAAGTTGAAAAAGAACTTTTTTAGTTCTTAATCGTGCTGTTCCAAGATGTGATATCGAAGACTGGCAAACAAAAAAAAAAAGAAGCTTATGGCAATTTGAAATCAAGGCTTTTGGCAATTACGGCTCTTTCCCAGATAGCACAAGTGACAAACAAGAACCGCGCCCAATTCTTCCTGATTGTCAATCCAGTTTTTCAAAGCCGAGATCTTTTCTACACATCAGTGCTTGTGCGGTTGATACACACATAAAAAAAGAACACGAGCAACAAAAACCAAAGAAGAAATACGTCCACAAGGACATTCGGTGCGGTACAGGGTTCGTCCAGTCGTCTTCTATAAACACCCAAACACAGAAATAGGTTAACGTTAAGCAATCAGGGGAAAAGAAATCCCAGAAGTAACCAATTGATTCAATACTAACGGAAACTAGTTCTTGTTCCTGTCTAATAATCTCTCACCAATTATGCCTTTTGGTTCTGTGACCGTGATCGGAATAATCCGATTGGTGATAGAATCAAAGTGTTCGAATTTTTTACTGATGAATCGATTCGTTTTCTATTGTGTGCTGAGGTAATAACTTAAATAGCGGAAGGTACAGGATGATTAATAAAGTCTTCGTATTCAAGTAGCGTTAGACAGTTGACTTAGATTGCATGTGATATTTCAGTGGATTAATGATTCGTTCGGAATTCCATTTTTGAGTTCTACTTTTCAACTTTTTTTTTTTTATGTCTGATCTAATACTCAATTTTAAGAAATTCTTTGGAAAATTTTACATTATTCTTAAACTGATAACATTATTTTTATTTATTTAAATAATGTTTACCAAAATGCTTCTAAGCCTTTTTGATTCCTAATTGATTTAATATTCGAATCTATATAATGTAATTCATTTATTATATTATAATATAATCCGAGTCATTTTTATTTTGGGAGAGCTTTTTTTAAGATTGAATGAGTTCTTTACCATACATGTAAATTCTTTTAAGTGCATGATAACATTATTAACTCAAATTGATAACATTATTTTATTTCTTATTTATTTTTAAATAATGTTTAACAAAATGCTATTAAGCCTTTTTCGATTCTAATTGATTTAATATTCGAATCTGTATAACATAATTCATATATTAAATTATAACATAATTCAAGTCATTTTTTATTTTTGTGACAGCTTTCAAAAATGAAAGTGTAAATTCTATTTAAACACATATTTAATTTTTTTAATAAAAACATTTTTATGGAATTAAAAAATAGTTTAATTGCTCTTGAAATTCTTCAATAATTGCTGATATATTATTTAAAATTTTTTTGTGCAATTCTAAAAAGTTATTTTTTTTCAAAAAAATTTTTTTTTTACACATTGACATAGATATTTATTTAATCATTTTTAATGAAAATGAACTGGTACGTGTAAATAAGGTACATTTACACGACCAGTATAACGTACCGGTATTATTTCTGTCTAACATACATTGATAATAAGTGTATGTTATATAGAAATTTATATCTTTATAAAAAATATTTAGAATTAAGAATATATATTAAGAATTATAAGCCCGAATTGATTTTTGACTAGGATTTAGTAGTTACTTGTTTGTGAAACAAAAATTAGGTACTTACGTATTAACGGTACCTTGGCGACAGTTGCGCCAATAAAGAGCACACGCGTCAACCGCAGCTACAGATTTGGCGCCAATCTACACTTAAAATTTTTGTTCCAAATAATAAAATATATATGAAACACATCATTTAAAATCAAAACGCTTTCAAAATATTTTTATTCCAAATAATAAACATTGGCGACACTTAAAAACCGCCAAGTCTGCCGCCAAGGTACCGTTAATACGTAAGTACCCAAAATTACATAATGGAAACTCAGTTCTGTTTATTTGCAAAAAAGATTTGTTTTTGTTTCTAAGCTTCTGTTAAATTCATTTTTAGTTTTGTAACAAATTCTAGCTCATTCCTTGTACATAGATATGTAATGTAAGATCTCTTTTTTATGTGAATCATTTTTGTGCAATTTTTAAGTAGTGCGGTTTGTATTTCATTCAAAATTGACTTCCATTTCACTTCGCTCTACCATCTATTGTTTCCATCAACTTGCCTTCAATTATTTGATCAGGGCATAATTGTAACTTTTTAAAAATATTACGCTAAGCGGACTTGCCAACTCATTTTCGATAAACTAGAAAATGACTAATTCACAATAAATGGCTTATGGAAATAATTTTCTAATTTTCATTGTTTATTACGTACTGAATCTGTTTCTAACTTTAAAGTTCGTGGGCCTGATGGCCGAATGGCTATTGGCGTTCGGTACCAAATCGGTTTCAGATTTGCCATGGGTGTTGTAATGGTTCGGAATCCACTTTAAGCTGTATCCCGGTCCTAATAGGATCGTATGCGGGGGCATTGTTACAAGTGGCTTACCATCAAGTTACAACTATTCAAACGAAAGATCACGGTCTATTTGCCAGCTGCATTAAAAGAAAGAAAAAAAAAAACTTTAAAGTTCCAAATTGTCGGAAAAAAGATTTAGCTAGGATGCATTACAAGCAATACATTAGCACTACCAAATGAATTGGCATAAATGGTGGCAAAGTGGTTTAGAAACAGTTCGCAAACAGTGCAGACCATTATTAGATAGCTTGTGGATGATAATATAGAACAACTTTGGTCATCCGTCATCGCCTTCTATCATCAAATGTCCAGTAGGCTATAATTATGTGTGGAAAAGCCAAATGACTCACTGTAAAACTAATTCGAGAAGCAATAAATTAGAAAATATAACGTGGGTTACAGAAATGTGTGTGAGTCTGAATATTGTGAATTATATAAAAATATTAGTAGAAATCATCATTGCCAAGTTTATTTACTGATTACATTGTCAGAAAAGAAAGAACTTTAAAGAAAAAAACGAAGTTTGTGAAAATAAATCGACTTAACAGAAAACATTTATTGCAGAGACATTCTTTTCTGATAGCGAAATGATTTGGTAGAGTACACGAACGGGCACACCTTTATCAGCTAGCAATAATAAATATAAAATATAAAAATATATTACTTTTCAATGAATTAAAATGATTTAAGTCCATAATAATATATACAAATTAATAAATACAAATTTATTTTAAGAATATACAAGGATAAATACAAATTTATTTAATGATTTTATATGAATTTCTTTCAGACTTTCGATGAAATTTATTAAGCATCATATTTTTAAAAGTTTATTCGAACTTTTTTTTATGCAGTTTTATATAGGTTAATTTTTTTACATTGTTTTATTTTAAAAATATTTAAGAATATGTGAAACGAATCTAATTTTTTAAAAGGTAAATAAAGTATTTTTTTTTTTTTTTTTTATATATTTTTCTTTAGAACACATCCGCCACACAAAAAAAGAGGCCTTACATTATACATAATTGTATATTCAGTATCAATTCAACTTTATCCATTAATTTATATCTACAAATTTTATTTTTCTTGAGATAAAAAGCATCATTCTTGTTCAACAAATCCCTTTCACTTCCTCCAAGAAGAAAACCCCTGCAATTTCTATTGTTTCCGAATTTTGTTTCGAATGCAATTGGTTGGCATATATACAATTTTGTGTTCGTTGAATGGCATCATCGATGAAATCACAAAGAGGCAGACGATTATGTAGCAAAAAAATTGGGGCTCATTGAAAGTAATAGCGCGATCAACGAAATGATCTTCTTCGTTATAGAAGAATGTAGTAACAACACTTGTAAAAGGCTGTTTTATTTAGAACAAGAACAAAAATAAAATAATATAATAAGGTATGTACATCTATTCATTTTTCTTTTAAGATATAATTTGATAAAGCATTCTAAATTTGCATTCTAATGAATGACTTGTGGAAAAAGTTTCATTGATATATATTTTTAAATGTAAAGTAGGGTAAGTATATAAATAATAGTTCTTTAGAATGTTAAGATTTTAAATATTTTCTGATAAATTTGAGGGATTCGCTGTTAAAAATTGTTTGTTAGAGAGAAAGATTTAATTGATATTTATAATACTGTTTTTATTTAGATACTTATAATATCATTTTTAATAGAATATTATGGATAATTTTAACAATAATAAAATTTAATCATAAAATGTTACCGACTATATTATTTGTTAAAAAGAAAATAATCGTGTTTCATGATTTAATAAAATGTTTTGATAAATCGTATTTGAAAAATTAATGTTTTCTTTAATTAATCACAAATATTCTTTTTGTTATATTACAAAAAATTATTTATTCAATTATTTTAAACTCAAAAATATTCTTCAAATATTAATGATAAAGAACAAATTCCCAAACTGAGAATTTAAATAGAAAGGAAATTTTTTTTTCTATGATCTTAATCAAAATATTTGGGCAGTTTAAGATGATAAAGGAGAATGAATTTTATTGAATACAGGAAAAAAAATTACAGAGGCTTTTTTATAAGTAGTTTTTTTAATAAATATGTAATAAAGATTGTAAGATTTTATTCGTTCTACTTTCAAAAAATCTTAAATGATTATTTAATTCTATCTGAATTCTTATAGAATATGTTCGTCTTATCATTATTTTATTATTTTTTACTTTCTTCCAAAGTTAGATGATACCATCTGTCTAATTAGAATTCTGAACAAACTATTTTACTGATTTATGTACAATTTTCAGTTCTTGCATATTTTGAAACTTTTATTAATATTTTTAGTGAAAATGAAAATTCAAAGTCAGACGACATTCTTCAAAACATTAATTCGAAAGTTATTACACTAAATTTTATATCATTAAACATTTTTATATTTTGTGTAAATATTTAATGAAAAGGAAAATTTTATAAGATGACATGCTTTTTAGAAAATGGTGGTTTCCATCAGATAAGATATCTGATGGAAATATTCATATGGAATGCTATCGTTAGTTGGAATTTTCTTATGTATGAATCTTAGAGATCTGGTAGATAGTGAGTTGGATTTCTGAACAAGAGTTACTCAACCAGAAACTCAATATATGGGATGAGATACAAAAGGTTTCATATTTATACCGAAGATGGGGACGATAAATCTGCATGCCATAATTTTTTATGTTTGTTTCCTTGCAAATATTGTAAACAGCTATGAAGGTAACAAAAATATTTAATAGAAATGTGTCAAAGTTGTTTTTTTTTTTTTTTTTTGAAAGAAAAAGTTGTACATGAAATAAAGAAAGCATTATAAAAATGGATTGAATGAATTAGTAAAATTATGGATTTAATTTTTTTATAATTATAGATTTAAACGAATGAATTTGTGAAAAAACATCGTCATTTGGTTCAAATCCTGCAGTTATCATCCTTATTATATATCCCTTCAAAATTGTTGCGATCAAATAAGGATGCTGTGTAGTAGGTTTTTGTAGTGCACCTGCATAATGTTGTATCTGCTAATGACGAATAAACAAATTAAAAGGACCTGGAATTCGAGAAAAACATATTATTTTTTTTACATAAATAATATTTTTTAACAAGGTTCTAGTTAATTAATAAGTTTCATATTGATTTTTCTTGCAGTATCTGAAATATTGTGTGCAATTTATTTTTGGTTAAACAAAACTTTTGCATTTTTAAAAGTATTTTGGTAGATATTCATAGAAATTATTTTATTTTGCATAAAAGACATATTTTTCTAACTGTAAGATGAAACAACAATTTATTGATTATTTTGATTAATTTCCTATTTGAAAAAGTATGCGCCTGATAAGGATTATCACTATAAATAAATAGCCTGATATTGAAAAAGATAATTATGAATAGGAAACTATTACAAAATAATTAAGTAAATAAATCTAAGTAAAAAAAATAATCACTTATATTTCAAGAAATATTTTATCAAGTGTTTTATTTTATCAAAATGCTGGTTTAAATATATTTTTTTCTTCTAATGCAGCTGACAAATAGACCGTGATCTTTTATACCATAAGTGCACCGATTTACTCACTTTGCATTACCCAGGGGGCGCGCATAACTTGATGGTAAACGGACGCGGAGTAACAATGCCCCCGCAGCGCTCTACGATACTATTAGGACCGGGACCTACGGTTTAAAATGGATTCGAACCACTACAACACCCACGGGCAAAAGCCGGGATTTGAACCCGATACCTGTGGTACCGAACGCCAGAGCGCTAGCCATTCGGCATTTAAATATATTAATACCACAATATTTGTCGATACTTAATAAACTATAAGATAATATATAACTACGTAAGTAAATTGAGTGAAACATTAAAACATTTTTATATTATTTATCGATATCATTAATTTCAATATTTGTTTGTTATTCTTTTGAATTTTGAATAGATTAAAGAAAAAAAAATCCTATATATATCATCATCCTATATTCAGACATTATTAATTTGAAACAAAAGTTTTACTATAACTAAAATTAATAATATTTCATTTCAATAAATATCGAAAAAAAACCGTCATGAATAGGATAAATAATCTTGAACTTACATAGCGTTTGGTCTTTAAAATTTTAAACATGTAAAACTAAGGAAGAAATTTTATTAAATTTTTTTAAAAAATCAGTCACCTAAATTGAAGAATTAATTTATGTAAACGCTTAACAATAAGTTATCATTTCAAATGCTTTGTGAAAAAAGATTAAACCTGATGTATGTAAATTGAATTAGTTTAATCTTTTCTGTTGAGATAAATAGACTGAGAAACTCGAACCATTTTAACAGAATTAAGTTTTACTAATCGTTACGAACTTTATCTCATGCTGAACTTTATTTTTATTTTTGAATAAAAAAAGTGTAATTTTAATTTTATTTACAACTAAAAAGTCAAAGAGTATGAATTAAGAAAAGAGACTATATTAATGTGTATTAAAAAATTTCAAAACATTTTTTAAGAAAAAGTATCAAATATTAATTTATTTTAATCCTAAGTTCTTATTAGTTAAACTGAAACAAATAATTTATTTAAATGTTGCGTATCTCATTAGAAATAGTCAAAGTGAAAATATTAAACTTTTTTTTTAATAATCTTTTTTAATTTTTCTAACATATTTATTACAAGAAGAAAAAAATTTTTAGTTTCAATTATAATTAAATTTTTCAGTGCCTTAAGTTTCTCATTTTAGTATCAGATTTTGAAAAGCTCTAAAAATATTCAGTTTTAGAGTTCATTTTCATAATTTTTACAAATTTTCTCTTTCGTGAATGATTAAAATGTTTTTAAAATCTTAACAATTAATTAAACTGAAAAACAATTCCTATTTATTTTAATGTTTTGTATCTTATTAAAAATAGTCAATGCGAAAATATGAAACGATTTTTCTTTAATAATCTTTTTTTTTTCTGAATTTTTTGCATGAAGAAAAAAAAATTTAATCATCAATTAATTACATGTTTCTTGTTTACAGAACATCTTATAAAATATTTGATTTCAGAATATTTTTCAAGTATTATATGACCATATGTACCATATATTTTTAAGTATAGTTAATGTAAGAATTGGAAATTATACTGAATATTAAGAATAAGAAAATTATTCATTATTATCATAATAATATTTTTAAAAAATAATATATTTCAAAGATTTTTATATTTTTAAGTTTTATAGAGTTAAAAAAAAAATATATCAAGAATTTTCATGCAATAACAAAAATAACTTGTATCCAAAAACTACAAGTACAATAACCATTTCATGTAATGCATAAATTTAACATGAAATTGACTGTAGAAATAAACTTCCTTTATCTGAAACAAAAATACATTATTATTTTTTTTTATACGAAACAAGATAAATAACACCCTTTCATTTAAATGAAATGTTTTCAAAGACTGCCTCCCCATGCAGAGTTTTTAGGTTTAATTACACGGTTTGAATCTGGCTGAAGAAGCTCTCTCGTCAGACCATGATTAACGCCTTATTCGGACGGGTAACAGAGGGGTTTGAACTTACCCCAGCCGTAATCTCCGCATTATTAAAAAAACTCCGGGCGGTCTTCAATCGAAACGGGTCTTTACAATAAAAACTGAGACGTGCCCCTTTGTTAAAATGGGAGATATTTTCCTTTCGTTTAGTGGCATCATTCCCGAATGAAGGCGGTATCTTTTATTAAAATGGTTCGTCGTCTTTTATCCAAACTCAGTTTGATAGCTAGGCTTGTTCTTTTTAAATTTATTCATTCCTTTTTTTTTTTTAATATCCAAATGAATATGGTGAACTGAACTTTTGTAATCTCATTGTTTAGATGGCCGGATGGAAGAAAAATGCTCAAAGCACAGTGTTGCATCTTTCTGTGGGGAAAATTGATATAAATGAGACAAGATTAGGTTGCCTCTTTTTGTTAAACCCGTTGAAGAAACGGATCGCTTATGAATTTAGATGTGTGATGTTTTTATTGAAATGGATAGAACTCCGGGGATTTTGTTATTATCGCCAACTAAATTCTTCAATATTCACTGTAAATGTTTCGTTGCCAAATTTCAGTTTTTTTTTAAATATAATTGGATTAACAAATTTAGAATATTAAGGAAAAAAGATGCCCTTATGAGAACATTTTTTCCTTGTAATGAAAACATTAGTCCAAAAGAACATAAAATAAATTGTATTTATTATATATTATTATTCTAAATAAGAAATACAAATATAAGTTTTTAAAACATTGAAAATTATTTCTCTTTTGAAAATTTAATTGTTCATAATTTGACTTGCAATTTTAATTCGTTCCTAATAACAGTCAACACTTTAGAAAAAGGGGATCCTTATTAGGTCTCAAATTTTTAGAATTTTATTTAATTATTTATTTATTTGCATTTTTTATCCCTTTTATAATAATTTTTTTTTATTTTATTAGTCTTTTTTTAATAGGTTAAAAAAAAAATTATTAGGAATGGGTACAAATGAATATGTCAATAACTCATCTGAATATATTTCTACTGAAAACTTATTTTACGAGAGATTTAAAGAAAAGTTTTTGATCATTTCTCAATTAATGCTAGAAATTAAAACAAGGTACACCCTGTCTATTAACAAAATGCCCATTATTTTTCCATAGTTATTTTACTATTTTTATTATAGCTAGCAATATTTTTCCTTTTGACAAAAAATTGTTTTTGGAAACATAAAAAGTTTTTTCATAAATAAAGCAATAAACAATAATATGCATAATAAAAAACGACTAATAATTTAAAATTGTATAATTATTAACATACCTATAAAGCAAATTAATGGCAGTATTGTTACTTTTTTTTTTCAATCAAGGAGATCGCATCCATTTTAGTTTTATATTTTGATAGATTAAAAGATTTTCCGCCATTTTTGTATGACTAATGGAGACTTCTGAAATTCTTCGTTGCTCATTGGGAAACCCTATAGTTAAAGCAAATAAGAGGGCGTCAACGCTTATTTTTGATTGTGCGTGTGTGTTTTCATTGTTACAGTTTGAAATAGCCAGAGGAAAAAAAACAGGATCGTTCATGTGGAATTGACATGAATGGTAGTTTAGATTCACCAAATTTTATCATTTCTTTGGAATGCATGCAATCTTAAAGACGCTAAAGAGGCAAAGGAAAAAAAAATGTTTTTTTTCGAAGTTTCATTACATGTTGTAACAAATTCATGCTTTCTTTTTTTTTTATTTCTAAAACTGAAGGATAAATATTTTTACAAAAAACTTGGTACTAGTTATCACAAGAAAAAGGTAAAATAGACAAAATATTTTGATTTAATTTTACATTTAAAGTTTATCAAATATGTTTTGCTTTTTTGATACTGTATTTTGATTAACTGTTAAGTTAAAGTAAATATATATAAATTTAGGCCAAAATAAATTTGTTTAGTATGAAAAAAAAGAAGATTGTTTTCTTTTAACATTTCACAAAATTATAATACATGTCATTATTGATAAATTTAAGTTGTTATTCGTAAAATATTATGAAAATTAAATTAGACATTTTATGATAAGAAAAAAATGAATTAAAATTTATTTGGAATTTTCCATTTTCAATAATTCTTCTCTCTCTGGATTTCAAAATAAATTTATCCATTAGCCCAATTACTTTTTAATCTAAATGGCAACAGTTGACTATAATCATTATATAATAAGCATAATCAGAACTAAATGGTTATTAAAACACTTAAAAGTGATGTAACAATTGAACAAGAAATTATTAATTAAAAAAAGTTTTCTCGGGTTTTTTTTCTTTTAAAAAAATATTAATCTTTACGATTAGCTCTTTCTTCCTGTTAAAAAGTTATATATACATACAACAAAACATCAAGAAATCCGCTAATTTTGCTGCAAATGTGTTCGATTAATCTTAAAGTTGTCCCAATGAACAACAAAAAATTTCAGAATTCTCCAAAGATGATTGAAAAATAGAAGATTTTCCTTGTATGGCAAAATACAGTAGTTAATTGATTTTTACAAATCATGTTTAATGAAAATGAAACTCAAATTGTTAAGGGTTTTAATTTTTAAACCATGAATCTATAACAAAATAGATTGCATAAAATTTGCCTTACGTTCCAATATAAAGTATATCGAAATAGAGAAAAATCTTAAATTTTATTAAGTTATATATTTTTTTGTTTATGTTACTATTTAATTTTATACTTGAAAGTGTTTTTAGAATATATGTTTCTAATTTTTCTGTGTTGTTCAAAAACTTACTACTCTTATTTATAAAACTTATTTACTTTTAAACTTACTCTTATTATGATGGAAAGAAATCTTTTATATTATGTTATGGTAGAAATGTCCTCTTTATTTACACAAGATTGAATAAACTAACTTAAAATATCTCTGGATAAATTTGTTTTTCTCGATATTATTTTCAAATGTTCGCATTGTTAACAAAATATTTTGTAAATCACACTAAAAAAGAACTCAATCTATTTTATTCATCAAATACCATCTCTACTGATTAATCTTTTTTGTAAATTACTGTATTCCATATTGAAGAAAAATATAATTATTATTAAAAAGAAGAAAATTATTTATTTATACTTCCACGATTAATCATTCAAAGTGTTTAAAGAAAAGAAAAATCTATTATTCTAAGAGGAACTCAAAGTGAATAAAAAAATTGCAATTGAAGGTCTGAACTCTTTCTCTGAAGAAACCAACTTTGTAATCTTTTAAGTCATTCTTATCTTATCTAACTGTAATGTTGCAAATAAATAAAAAAAAAGAGTAGCAACGCTCGAATAAAACGAAAAAAAAAAAAAAAGAAATCCATCGGTACTCTTCTACAACAGAATTTCTACGACACCTAAGGCAACAATAGTTTTACCTTACACTTTTACCGGATTCTTAAACAGCAAAGTAAAAAGAAAAATGCGACAAAGAATGATTTTGAATATCTTCCAAAAGAGAGGCATACGTGGAGAAACTCCACAAAGACGATTCGCAGAAAGGCTCAAATGAATCTGACCATCTAATGTCCACCACGTGCCCCTCTTTAACGTCCAGCCAATGTGTCCCATTAGGTCGTCCACTCAGTCGCAAATCTTGCACCTCTCCATTGAAAGGATGACTTCTATGGCTACTGAAGGTCCGGACTACGATAAGGTCCGGTCTTACGTCCATTGTTGAGTCTCGCGGATTGTCCGTGCCCTTTTTTTCCCTTCTCCCTCCCTTTGTCCTGACCACCTGAGGAGAAATCATCAACGATTCCTCCAGCATAAACTGTGCAGGGAGGGATGGAAAGGGAGATTTTCCCTCTCTCTCTTTTGAGAGTGAAAGTGTCGAGCCTTGTTAACAGCAGATGGTATAAGCGCCACTATTGAGATTTCCTCTGTGGTACTTTGGAGAAGTGAGTTTTTCAATCAGGTTTTTTTAGGGATGGTAGGATAGCTCTTATCCATTTGGGAATCTCTTCATTCTCAAAGATCATTTTGGAAAACAACTTTATTGTTATTTTGTGCGTGAGTTTATCGCATGTTTTGTCTTTCGTTCAAAGACTATATGTGAAAATGCTTCATATAACAGCGGATTACGAAATTTTTAATTAGAAGTACATACGATTCAATATAAAACAATTTAAAAAATGATGTTATAGATATTTTATTATATTGTAAACATTACATTATTACATATTTTAAAATTTGGCTTTTAATTAGAAGTAATAAGATTTTATACGGTAATTATATTGGAAAAATATATATTTTTGTTTATATGAACTGTTATAATCGATTTAATGTATAAATTTTATTTAAAGCAAAAATAATAATTTATATTTTAATATCATAAAAATCCTATCAAGCATGAAGTCTTCAACGTTTTATGTCGATAAAAAGTTTATAAAATATCATTTTTAAATTTAAATTTATGCATTGCATAGATTATTAATTACTCATCATATGGGCCCTTTTCCATACCTTCAAAAATATTTATTTTAAAATAGGCCATTACGCAAAACTGTTGAAGATACTAAAGAAAGACTTTATGTATATCTAAATCACTTTTGCACGAAAGTTTTTTAACTGAAATCGGATGAATTCATATAAATGATACTTTTTAGGTGATTCTATACAATTTTATTTAATAAATTAATGGATAACGGATTTATATTACATAACATATTCACATACTTTATGTACACATTAGAAAATCTGTAATTAAAAAAAAAAAGAGAGAATTTTATAGAAAAACAATAAATACCTTTTTTCATAGAAATAATAAACGGTAAGTTATATGTAATTTTCCAAGTTTCATTTTTTAACTAAACATTTTAATCCAGCCAAATTAGATGAAATCATTTTAAGCATAATTTTTAAGAACTTATCTACGGTAAAAAAAAAAAAAAAAAAAAAAAAAAATAGATTTCGGTGTATTTTTTTCATATTCAAATTTATTTTCATCAGCACAATCAACTTATATCTTATAAAATCTATTGACAAAATGACTAAAAATTACACAAAATATAGGTATTTTTATTTAAAAAAAAAAAAAAAATTTGCAATATTCTAGAAGAAATCGAGATATTTTTTCCGCAAATTTTTTATATATAACTTTGCAAGTCTTTATTCTGTAATATAAAATGTATTTATTATAAAAAATGTATGAATTTTTAATTTTCCTTATTTATAATTTTGAGGTGATTTGTTATCATCGTAGAAATTTTAATTCATTAACCAAACATTCTTTTATTTGTAATTAAATTAACCTGATGAAATACTTGATATATTTTATATATTACGTGAGTTACTTTGAAAGTCTAGGTAAGTTTTTTAATGCATTTTATTTGAGAAATTCACTTGTATAAATAAATACTAAATAATACATAATTCTTCAGTATTTGAAAAGAGAAAATTTTATCAGCGATGTTGAAATATAAATTTAGATATAAGAATTATTATTTTTTTTTATTATTACTATTTGAATTTTTTATTTGCCAACTTCTGCCTTATAAAGCTTTTAAATTAATATAATTTAGAGTGGTAAACCTATAAAAAGTACCTGAATGTTTTTTTTAATGTTAAATTTGCAAAAATCAAACTAGATCCTTTATTCTGATTAAAACAAAGTGGTTAGAAGTGTTATTTTTGTAATTTTTAAAATAGTTAAGAAACTTAAATCAGAGATGCACAATGAATGAAAAATAACATCATAGAAAATTTTTATAGTATTATTTGAGTCAACTTTGAATAATTAAAATTTAAATTACTTAAAATGTTGTAAAACTATACATGCTATTATACAAATAGTTATAGAAATAAAATTTTAATTAATTATAAATAGATTCAAATAACACTACTGTTAAAAAAAAAAAAAACTTTGAAAAAAAGAATCTTTAAGCATATTATAATATTAAAAAAACATATTAAAAATATAAAAATTATCCAAAGATTTATTATTCTTTCTAAGTGCACCAAATTTTCAAATGATCAAAATTAACATTTTTAATGTTTCTTCAATTTAATTTTAATTCATGGGATTATTTAAAAATATTTATAACAAATTAAAAATCAATTTTGGGTTGATGTATCATATTTCTTTTTTAAAAACGACATACTTAAAAGTATTTCATCTTCAAAAATATATTTTTGAAATTTTTTCAAGAAATTTCCATTTATATCGAGTTTTTCCAATAATTTTAAATCATCCAAGAAATTTTAAAAAATGATAATTTCTGGCAAACTTTTACAAAATAATTTAAATGAAGTAAAAAAAAACAAATGTTCAGGAATAGAATTTTCAATGAATTGTTTACTATATTCAATGTTCGTAAATAATTTAACAATTTCATCATTTAAGTATACTGTAAACACGGAATTATAATTCTGTCCTAAAATTACGCGAATCTTTCATTCATGCTCAAAAATACTAAAAACAATACAAAAGAAAAATTAACAATCTAACCATCCTTTTTTCCCCTAACACCCACGCACATTACCTACATCAGCTCTTCGAATCTTCCTTTCTTTCTCAAACAAGCCGGGCGAAGAAGAACGCCGGGTCCGGGACGATAACATCGTGCCGGAAGAACGCAGGGCCGCGTGCCCGCGCGTGCTAAAAGGGGTCGCCGACAAACAATGGGTCTGATCCCGTGGCCCCGGGCGGGGTTGGCGCGGCGATTTTCGACCCCGATACGGGATTAAAGCAGTGCGGGGGGATGCCGCAGCGTTACAAGTGATACTTTCTTTCTCTTCCTTTTATTTTTAATCATTGTTTCAGTTTCAGCTACGTTGTTATATATATATATATATATATATATATATTTGTAGGTGTATGCTGATGGATAAGTTATTGGGGGGTATATAACAGAATTTTTGTTTTCAATCAATTTTTGTTTGTTTATTTAAAAGTTTGGGAAATGAATTCTTTTTGCCCCTAATAAATTTTAAATGCAGAAATGTTATTTCTTTTTATGTCATTAATCAAAATAATTGAACTTCCTGAAGATGGTAGGGATTAATTTCTAATGTTTTATATCACTGTTGATTGGCTGACCATGTTTGTTATTGAATTTTTGCTGTTTTGATGAAAATTAAACATCAAAATACAACTTTCAGTTTTAAATGTTAGCATGTACAGGAAATGCTCAAAGTAAATGCATACCAATATTAATAGTTCAAAGGTACCAGATTGAAAGGATTAGAATAAATAATGAAATCCATTTTTTGTTGAATAAAATGGTATTTGTTATATGAAAATGAAACCTTTATGAATAGCTAATAAGGTAAATAATAACTAAATCTTAAATTCTACTTCCTCATTACTTGCATAAAAAAATAGAAATAATAATTTATTGTTAAAATGAACTTAATAGAATAACTTTCCTTTTAATAATGATATTTCTACAAGTTTTAATAAACATATTTAATAACTCGTTAGTTTGTTTTATTTCGTTTTCAAAGTTTACACATTTTTAAAGATAATTTATAGTTTCATCATAATTATTTATTTCCTTATTTGTTAAAGTTTTTCGCTATGAAATTTTATCAAAAATTATTGAAATGAAACTTGATGTTTTTTAAACAGACGAATCATTAATATGTCAAATTAATGTGATTCGTTTTATATATAAACAATCCTAAAGTGAAATTATGTAAATATGAAGAGAAAGATAAAATTTATTATCTCTATGTCTCTTTTTTGCTTAAAAACTAGTTTCCAAAGCAAATGATTAAGCTAAGAAGGAAATGGGACATTTTGCTATTATACAACAGTGGAATTAAAAAGAAAGTATTGATGATAAGTTTTTATCTTCTTTCTTTGTAAGTTTTTAATTTTTATAAACATTTTCTTTAGTGTGATAAAACAGTTATAATTTGAATTCTGTTTTTAATGCAATTTTACTCTTAATATCTTGTGTTTAGAAAAGAATGTTGGTCAATTATTTAAAGATGAAATTCGCAAAAAATCTATATACAACAATTTATTTTAATAATTAATTTAGAAATTTCAAATTTTATTTCTCTTATAAGAATTTATATCATTTTAAAATCCATTAGATTTTGTTTTCATCAGATTGTTTCAAAATCTCAATTTTCAACTGCTCTTAATTATTTATTTAGAAATCCCTATTCGTCATATTACTATTATTTGGTAATTATTTCTTATATTAATGTTATTAATTAATATTTATTCTTAGTTAATTTTTATTATTATATGGAAGCTCTTGGTTTTATTTGGAAATTCTTATTACTTAATATTTCTTCGGGAAATTTTTATTTATTATTGAAATGCTTATTTCCATTTGAAATTCTTATTTATTAGTATTTATTTTTGAAATTATAATTAATATTTGGTAATTCTTATTTATTATCAAAAAGTCCGTGTATCATTAAAACTGGAATCAATATTGCTTAATGTTAGATAATTTAGTTAGTACCTTTAAAGCAAAATCTACACATTAAACCATCTATAATAGAAAAATTATCTAAAACCTATATTTTTTAAATTATACTCAAGAGTTGTCTTCTTTCATATTTACGAGTATCACCATTACTTTAACGTCATTAAAATGAAATATTTCTATTGATTTCAATAACCGCTGAATATTCAAATAATCGCTTTTATAACAGAAGCAATTATAGTGGTTCAACAAATTGAAGATATCGAAAATATAATGAAACAAAATGTTTCAAATTATAAAATAATTATAAATTACTTTAATTACTGCAATAGTTATTATTACATAATCTACTACATTTTTATTATATTTACTTTTTAATATAAATACGTTTTTCATTCATTTTAATAATAATACGAATTTCTCTCTATGAGGATATAACAATATAATTTGTTAAACCGATATGCAAATTTCGAATGAATGAAACATTTCTAAAAATGTCATCTTAAGTGCAGACTATTATTTTTATAAGATATTGCAGAAAATATAAAACATTTCACTTTTTAAAAACTTACTTTCTTTCGGGTTTTTTTTTTTAGTCTTTAAAATATTGAACATTTTGATTTTTTTATTTTAATATTTAAGTTTTCTTTATGTTACAGAAATTATTTTACTGTTTTTAAAAGTTAACAAAGTAATACAGGCAGTATAATAATATATATTCTGCTAAAAAATGTGATCTCAATTTTATCAATAAATAATATTTGAGGATAATGCTTCCACTTATATAAGAAGTCTTTTTAATAAATTAAATTCAGATGATGTTTTCAATATCGGTTTTGAGTATATTTTATTCAAGTAAAACATTAATGCCTGGACAGTGCACAGATGTATAAATGTTCTTTATTTGTAGCATCTTTTTTAATTAATGCTAATTACAATTAATATAGTTAAAATTTCAAAATTTTAACTTATTTTTCATTAATTTTTTAAAATCTCCTGAAAATGTTTCGTAATATTTTTGGATATAGACTTAAAAGAACGTTAAATTTCTTTTTTCTTTTAAAATATTTAAATTTACTAAATGCACAATTATTATTTTTTAGCTATTATCTATTTCACAGTGTTTTAATTTATCGATTTTATTGATTGAGCTACAAAAAGCAACTTAAATTTTTTTTTTTTTTTTATGTTTTAATTTAGAGGCAAAGAATCTTAATTTTCAAATTACAAAAGAATATTTTTTCTTCTAATTATTATTTTACTAATGTCTCATGATGATTTTTGGAAGAGCATATGGTAATGTTAATTAAAATGCCAATGGAATCAAAATGTTAAGAATAGAAAATTAATAATATTGCCTAGTATTAAAATTCAAATAGGATTCAAATGGGCATTTATTTAAGATTACAGAATGTTTAAAAAAAAAGAAACATAAGTTACCGGCGCATAAAAATGGTTTGAAGATTTATCGTGATCACTGATAAATATTACTATTAAATTTATTCATTCATATTTTATAAAATAGTATATAAAATTTTTTTATGTTTTTATTTTAATCAACCCATATTTTGTGTATTAAAAAAATACGAATATTCCAAATTTTATTGACTAAATTTTCTTACATTAAAAATTGCAACATTAAAAAAATTTTTTTTTAAATATAAACTATATAGATTTATACTGTAAAAACATAATTGCTATAAAAATTATTATTCAAAATATTAAAAACACAGACGTTATATTATTGGATGGCTTACATAATTTTTATTCACATAATTTAAAAATCTAAAAGATAGAATGGTATTAATTACACATTGAAATGACAATTTGGATGCAAGATTAAATTTGTAATTTATATAAATAAGTATTCATCTTAGCAATATATAAATTTTATTTAACATTAATATTTCATACATTCAATGTGATTTTATTTGAAATTGAAACTAGTTTAAAACGGTACCTTGTTGTAGTCTAATATTAATTTATTTTCTAAAATATATTTTCCTTCTTGTAATAAAAATATTCATTATTTTTTTGACAAAATGGAAATTTTAAACAAATAAAAAAAAAATATTTATGTCTATAATCTTTAGCAATGTATTCAAAACAGGAACATGTTCCTTTTATAGAGAAAAAAAAAAAATCATCCGTTAAATCTATTGCTTATGATTCATTTACTCCCACGGCAGAATAAAACTTACCGAAAAAAATATATTTTTTTTTAAAAATATCAATATGTATCTAGAATAATTACACAGGCACACGGCCATAGATGTCAGATAATAAAAGCATTTACAAAACTGGCCGATGAAATATTTCCTCAATTACTTAAAAACTTTCTTTAGTTAGGCATTTTACTGTGGGGTGAAAATGGGCTTGGCCGTTATTTCACAGTCCTAATAACCGCGACGTAATTTCAGCGATCCCATGCAGATCTGAGAAAAAAATGGCCGATGAAATGTAAAATTAAGCGCAGACATTTAATAGGGAATTAATCATCTTTTCACATCTCTCAGAAAGTGAAACACCTCGCCTATTAAAATCTACTTGATGAATCGTTTATGATTTGCATATCTCATTGTTGAAGAAGATACCTACGTGAAATTGAAAATGACTTCATAGAAAGAAAAGAAAATATTAGTTGAAATACAATGAAACCGAGATAACCCTATACTTCACCTGCGTTCTGCACATGATTTGTTGTTACATTTTCGTTGCATGCTGATTATGAATGCATTTGGGTGATGTAATCATTTTAAACCGATATTACTTGTAGTTTATAGGTTATTATTCATTTTCTCAAAACTAAGAGCTATATAAATTACTACAAGACCTAAGCGTCCAAAAATATTCAGAAGAAAATTTATTGGTAAAATATTTTACATACTGACTAAAAGAGACTTGTACATTTGAGAACTTTATCTAGTAATGATTAACTATTTTTTTACCTATAATTTTTTTTATCATGAACGAATATGCTGTCCTGGTATGAAGTCCGTGATGTCGACAAAAATATTATGGCATGACATAAAACTGAATTTTGTCAAATGTCCATAAAAGTATTTTAATTCTCGAAATAATGAAAAATCGTTCCGAACATCCTGATTATGATTGTATTATTCTTATGGATTTTATGATTTTATGTATTTTTATGAATTTTAAAAGTGGCATCGCCAAAAATGTATTGATATAGTTACAAGAAACAAAATACACTTGTGAGTGGGATTTTAAATTGGTAGTTAAATTAACTAAAATATTCGTTGTATGTTGTAGGTGAAAGCTTTGTTAAACACTTAATACAGTTTTGTTTCACAAATAACAAATATTTTTCACAAAAATTTATTTTATTGAAATATATGTTGTTTGAATTAAGATCAATAAATTATTATCTTGTTACAATTATTCTTTATCTTATTAATCCAAGTGTACATTTAACCATTAGGATTGCATATTAGAATCAGAACAATAATCCTTTCATTTATCGTTAGAATTTTCCGAACTTCCGGGATCACCATATGATGCAACGCTACTATTATCGATAAAATGCTGTTGTTTCAATGTTCAAATGTCTCAATGTTTAACTTTATTGATATTCTTGTGATTAAAATTCTTCTGGTATTCTTTTTGGTTTACATTCTTGTGATAATCTTTTGATTAGTATTCTTGTCATTTCTTTCATTTGCATTCCTATGATATTCCTTTGATTAACATTCATGTCATGTTCTTTTAATATTTTGTAACATATTTATGATTAGCATGTTAAAAGAGTATTAGCAGAATATTATTTAAAAGAATATGACATACATATGCTCTTTAACATTCCTGCGATATTCTTTCAATTAACATTTTTCTGATTCCCTATTAAATAGTGCGGCTCATTACACAGTAACAAATTAAAGAAAATACGCTATACTCTCGCAAAACATTTAAAGATTTATTTAATTAAAAATATTAAGAAAGATTTAAACATTTAAAGATTTATATATTTTATTTTACGAAAGGATACATAATCATGGCCTTTCCTTGTTCTCCTAGATAAACCCTAAATATTAACTTGAGACATGACATTAAACAAAAAGTGTAGTCACCTAAATTTATATGAATATTATGGTTATGTTTTTGTTTTCCGGACTTAAATCTAATAATAAAAATAAATGCGAATGAAATTTCGGATGAATAAAATGAATTCAGTTTTATGAATGAATTTAATAAATAAAATACAAAATGATTTCTTCGAAAAACATTTAACAATTAAGGCTGTGTTTTTAATTTTATATTTTTTATTAAGGATTTTAGTGTGGTATATATAATTTACTTTTGAATATATCTCAAAATTATTAGGATATTTGAAAGTAAGATTAAATTTCTTATAACAATAGAAGTGTGGATCGATGAAACTTTATTTGTTTTAATGAAAATTGCTTGATATATGCTATGTCTTTCATAAAACGAAAGGAATTTTAAGAGTACTTACAAAATTATTTAACTTTAAGCTACTTTTAAACGTGAAAAGGTAATTTTAAAAACCTACTTTTGTAATATGAGTCTTAAAAGTAACTTAAAAATCAAGCATCAAAATAATTTTAAACGTATTAAAAATATTTTAATTTTCACTTTTAAAGTGATAACAAACAAAAATTATGCATCGCACTTTATATATATTTGATATATATGAATTAAATTATCTTATTGCTTAAAATATTATAAATTTACCCATTAGAAATATCAAAAGCTAAAAGTTCAAAAGATGAAGGCGAAATCAGAATCACAAACTTTTTAGGAATTCAATTATAATAACTAAAACGCCCTATTTTTTCACTATTTGTTCAAATAAACATACTTTAATTCAATTTTTCGCTCCAATTTCTTGTATTCTTAAAAATTAATATAATATTCTCTGGTGTATGTTTAGATTTTCACATTGAAATTGTATTGTTCTCGGATATTTAGTATTTTTTAATCCAAATACACTAATATATTAACAATTTAATAGTATTTCAAATTTATTAATAAATATACATATTCTTCAACTTTAAATTTAATCTATTTTAATTTTTTAACATTCAATAATTTTAAAACACTTGAGAAGTTAAATTAAAATCATATAATTCGAAGAAACAGTAACTGCGATATTTATATTTTAAAAAATTAAAAATCTTATTTTAACATTTTAAGAATATGTAATAATATTTCTTGTTCAATAAGACTATCTAAATTTTAGGTAAAAACAAATTTAAGTAAAAAATATTGTTTTGTTTTTCTTATATTTATGAATTACAACATTGTGCTTAAATTTAAGTTATTAAAATCCTGACTGTCCATTAAAAATTATGACTGCAATCCATTATGTGATCTTAAATTTGTTAAAACATATATGATTTTAATATACTTATTCATTTACTTTTTGAAATAATTATGTAAGAACATATGAAAATAAGGAAATTAACGATGAACTTATTTTAATTAAACATATAATTATATTTTTTTAACATGCATCTTATTTTGAGATCAAAATTGCTTTACGTGCTCACTTAATAATAATAAAAAAAAAAAACTTTATAAGAAAAGAAATAAGAATATCATTCTTCGATATATTTTCTTTTTTGACATAATGAAGATATCTTAATATCATCAGTTTCGTGTATTTATTAAATCTGAGATTACCCACTCTCGCATAATGTTATTTTATTATACATACACACCTAATAAAATCCTTTTAAATAGAAAAAATAACTATTTTTTTTAAGGAGTTATTTTAGTGTTTTAGAAGTTATGAATTGTACCCAAAGAAAGAAAAGAGCATATAGTAGAAAATAAACATATTTGCTGATAATAAAATAAGCGTGAGGTAATGCATATAAAATAATTATATACATATATAATATAGCCCTGCATTCATTAAGATAGTCATATCCAAAGAAACAAGTAATATAAAAAAAAATTTAAGTCAATTCCTACTTTTTTTTTCACTATATTGCAGAAAAGTCCTTTACAAATAAAGTTGAAATTTTGCTTTTACATCTGGCGACGTCTATTATTAGATACATGCAACTTAAATCTAAAAAAAAATAAAATTAATTAATTAAATTTAATTACTGAATTAATATTTGAAAAACTGTATTAACATCCAGTGTCATCCCCTACAAGTTCAAAAATGTATTTGAACTTGAGGGGATGAATAAAAAAGTATTTTATGAACGATTGAAAATTTGAACAAGATATATATAGGGAGAGTGTGAGCTAATAGAAGGAATTGAATAAGCGTGAGGTAATGTATATAAAATAATTATATACATATATAATATAGCCATGCATTCATTAAGATAGTCATGTCCAGAGACAAAAAAGGGCAATGTAGCAGAAAAATAAAAATATTCGTTGATAAGGAAAAAAAAAAAAAAAAAAATCCCCCATCTTTACCTGCCACTCAATCTCTTCCGCCTGTCCTGGAGGATGCCGCGATGATGATACTGTCTTCTTCCGGTCACTTCCGGATCTCCGATGTCCGCCGTCTTTCTGTTTCCGGATGGCATGTCCGAAGATTTTCGCCCTTTTCTCCACCGCCGCAAATCATTTCCGCGACCATCAAGCGAGGGCTGGGCCTTTCCTGTTCCCCGCGCACATCGATCCCGGAATTTCTGGGCCCTCATTGGCCTCCCTCGATGCCGGATGGCTCGTCATTGGGCAAGATGCCCGATGATGGCATTAGCATCTTCCATTTATTGCCGTCGAGGAAAGACAAAGGATGGGGACAGATACCTGCCCTCGTCGTTTAATTGGTCGCGGAGAAAGGATTTTCCAAAGACACTTTTTGAAAAAGGAGAAAGGATTTCTGAAGATTTTGGATGATAGTTATGTGGAGTTTTGGGTTTAGTCTTTATCGAGATCAATGGGGACGAAAACTTTTAAATAGTTTTAGAAATATTTCCGAGTTCTATTGTCAAAGTTACCCAGCTCAAAGAGTATACTCTTGCTTATGTTTGACTATAATTATTAACAGAACAAAGGCCGGCATGCTTAAAGCAAGGAAAGAATGTGTAACATGGATTTTAAAGTTAGATGCAAATGTAAATCACTAGCAACATAAACAAATAAATATATGGGAAAAAAGTTAGAATAAAATTTAAAGCATCATATGAGTTTGACTCTTTGCAATATATATCTATTGCAAAGAGTCAAACTCCTGAAAAATATGAAAACCTGTTGATTATTAACATTTCAAGAAATATTAACTTTGAAATTGTAAAACTTTTTGAAAATTAAAATGAAAATGTTAAAAGTCACGTGTTAACGTTGTTATACCTGCTAGTCTCGCATATATGCTAAGTTTGGTTAACAAGTTTATGGCAAAAGGAAGAAGATGTTTCCTCAGTTTGGACAAAGAATCTGAAAAAAAGGAGAAATACAAATATATATACATATTAGTTATAGTTAGTAAATTTTTTATATAGTTTGACAACAATGTATTGAACAATAGAAAATGCATTATTGTAAAATAGCTTAATGTTTATTTTTAATTAACATAAATTTTTCAGTAATTTTTAAACAAATGTATTGATGATGATGTTTACTTATGTATATACTTATTTTATATAGATTTCTAGATATATACCAAATATGCATGTCGAAAAAAAGATAAATCTTTCCTTGTGCAGATAAAAACATTTGGAAGAAATCGCACTTTGGAAATGAGTCGACATTAAATTTTTACAATTGGACTCTGAAAAAAAAAATCCTTAATTAGTTTTTTATTTCCTTTCCTTATGAGATAGGAAGCAGGATAAAAAGAACAAAATTCTGGGAAATTATTTTTCCTACAAAATTATAAGCACTTTAAGTATGAAAAAAAATTTTTTTTTTTTTTTAGAAATAAGTTTTTGCTTGTAATTCATTGATTGTTGAATTTATCATCATCATAACTGGCTCGACAGCCTGTTGTGGGCCTTGGCCTTCTTTAAAAGATCCAGCCAAGCTGTTCTCCTCTTGGCCGTGGACCTCCAGTTTTTTTTTATTTTAATAACATTAAAATCAGAGTCTAAACAGTCGACCCATCTCTTTTTCGGTCTTTCCCTTGGTCGCTGACCAAAAGGGGTTACATTGAAAACCCTCAAAGCAGCTCTATCCTTTCCATTCTCATGAGATGACCGGCCCATCTCATTCTGTTCAGTTTCATAAATTTTAGAATGTCAATATCTCTAAAAAGTTTGTAATGTTATAAATTGTATCTTCTTCGGCAATTTTCATTGTCATTGATACCACCAAAAATAGTTCGTAGCAATTTTTTTTCAAAGATTGCCAACATTTTCTCTTCTCTTGCTGTTAGTTACCATGTTTCAGATGTGTTGAATTTATACATTATTTTATAATGGAGAACATAATAATTTCACATAATTTTATTTAACAAACTATATGTGTTCAAAAGATTAAATTATTAAATAAGAAATGATTGCTTAAACTGGTGTAGAATTTTTTTTTTTTATTAATGTATAAAATATTGAGCCGTCTTAGATTACTGGAACCAAAATATAGGTTATATTTCTTTCAGGAGTTTTACCTGCATTTTCTGAAGCAACAATTTCACTAATGAGTAACACTAATTCATCTCATTCTAACTAAAGAATTATTTCTTATAATTCGAAATAAACACTGAAAATACATTTATTTTTATCATAGTTTTATATATAAATCTGTAGATATAAACAATAGATATGTAAAAGTGTGTATCAGCATCAGATTTCATATCTCTTATTTGTTAGACAATTAGAGCAACTTTTGCCATAAATTTCTTATTTTTATTTGGCACGTAAAATTATATAAGTTCTTTAATAACTAAATAAAATCCCCAAATTCGTCGTATAGATTTGTTACTTAAATTTTTTTCGTTTAACATTGCTCGGCCTTGTGTTCCACTTATGTATTCCACGAACAGCCCTTCGACTGGGAATGAGGAAGGACATTGCCTTCCGAGAGGACTTTTGAGGGTGATTGCTTAGGATTTACTTGTTGTATGGGACACAACCCGGAAAACAATCCCAAACCAGTCGAACTATGCATGCAAGACGCTTTACACGTGTTTGCCTCAGTCGCCATCAAATCTCATAGATTCTAAAAGCAGTGACTGCCATCGACGCCGCCAGCGGATTCGAATGTGATCCCTTCTGCAGATTAGCTGTTCCAGTTAACATTGGGGCATGATTTGGACATTAGCTTTAGTTTATAATAAATTTATTTAAAATGCATTTTTGACTTGTTTTTTATATCCAATCATAGGATAACTGATTCTCAAACCCCTTAATACTATTTTTTTTTTTTAATTAAATTTAGTAAATTTGATAAATTATTTTACAGTAGTAAAAAATTCTAGTAAACAATACTTTCGCTTAAATGGTTTACAAATTACTCAAATTAGCTAACCTTGTCAAGGGTAAACTATTAACCAAAATGTCATGATCGCAAAGGTATCTGGGTACGTTCTAGTTCAGTAGATTTAGAGTTTTTACTTTCGAACTTGATGCGCTCTCTTGCTCACATGATTGGCAGTTAAAAACCCAGTTTCCGCAACACCATTTCAACCGAGTTTCGGATAAGCATTTAGCTACAAAGTAGAACATTGGAAACCGAAAGTCATTGTGGAGATTAAAGTGCAAATTCTTACACCGCAATCATAGATCTGGAATCGCAAAACTACATTCTTTGATTGGAATTGTCACTGGAGACGAAAACATTTCCGGATCTAATAACTCAACATCTCCAAATCTTAGTACAACTAGATTAGAGGGTATTATAAGTTATTATCTACGATGATGTCTCTTAGTTTACACCAGGAATCGCCTCGGGTAGCATGCTCTCCTGTAACTTGGCTACAGATAGCACCAAAGAAAGGAAAACCATCGCAAAATATCTGACACGCTTGTGCCCAGAGAGGGCGATTCCGTCGCCTATCGGGCAGGGCAACCATCAGTGATGGGGGGAGAGACTGATAGTAGCTTCAGGTGCATTTTAGGGAGGCTTTTTTAAGAATAAGGTGACGACGAAGGTTTATAGAAGGAAAAAAGAATAATTATACCCTTTCTTCATCATATGTAGTGAAACTTAAGTTTAGTACGATCACAAAATTGTCATAAAAGGGGGAGGGAAGGAAAGGGAATCGTATGATTTAAGAATAGTACGGACAAAAAAAAGAGGCAAAGATTAATTTCTTTATGGCAATGTTCTAGGTTCATCCTTCTCATTAGGACCCTTTTTTATGCTATTCGTAAATTTTTATTTTCATGTTATCTTTATTTTCAGTTTGTAATGTAAACGTTGGAGTCTGATGCCCGAGTGATTACTGCTCTGGCATTCGATACCACATATTTCGGGGAATCCCCGGTGGTGCCATGGATATTTGTAGTGGTTTGGAATTCACTTTAAACTGCAGATTCCAGTCTAATAAAATTTGCAAAATCTAGCTTCTATTTACATCTTTCTTTACTATGTTTTAAAGACATATGTAGTTATATAAAAGAAAACAAATTTTTTACTCTATATGTCGGTTTGTTCACTTAAAAGGTACATTTCTAGAGAAGCTCCGAGTAATTTTTGTTTGAAAAGAGGGTGGTAGGACAAATAAGTTTAGGAACCATTTATCTAACATAATTTATATACCCAAACACATATTTGGCATGAACCGGTTCTTTTGTTTTTCATTTGGCAACACTGCCCTGCAACCATGTTTAATATTTCAGTTTGTTGTTTGTTTCCTTTTCGCTACAGTTTTATGAGAATATTTAAGTTACATTGATAAAAATATTGTTACTATAGAACCTTCTTATTGAACCTATCACTTAATTCATCCTATTCTAATTCATTTAGTTTTACAGAATCATTAAAAAGAACTTTTTACTTCATAGTTAGTTGTTCATATTTTCTTTAATTTTTAGCCACTACTCTATGTATTTATTTATTTATTTTTTATTAATAAGATTTTAAATTAATATCCGAATTGTTTTTTTAAAATTTAGTTCACAAATTTTTATCTGTTCTAGTGTGCTGAGATTGTGGAAAATCTTCAGCGTTATCAATATTTTTTTTTTTTTGTTTCTTTTAATATCAAGCATTTCTTTCTACTGTAAATTTTTTTCTTGAGAATAAAAGTGGAAAATTTTAGAATTTTGGATTTGACGCTAGATTTTAGCTATCTTCTCTTCCTCTTCCCCTTTGAATAACATTGCGATATAAATTGCGAGTATAATAATATATTAATATTGACACGGCGAAAATAAGATTGCTACAAATCTACAATATAATCAGTTACTACTCATTTTAGGTCCATCATTCTTATAAGGTCCTTTCAGCAATTTTGTTTCCTTCATCTTAAAATTTTTTTTTCTCCTTCGTAACTTATTCATCTTTAAAAATTTTATTAAATTATTATAATTAATTTTAAAAAATAATTTCTATTTGTCTTATTGAATACTTAATAAATTGATCTTTGAAAGTTGATATTAAAATTTCAAACTTTTCAATACGTTACTTACATTGGCCTTATATTTGACTTTCAGAAACTTTTTTGGCAATTTTTATAAATTATTAAGCGATTTTTTAAAAATAATACAAGGTGTAATAGCTCACTTGAAATTCAAAAGGCTTCATACAAAGGCTTCTAGGTTCTCAGATTAAAAAAATTCAATTTACATGTTATACCGACAGTGACGGATTTAGGCATAGGCCCGCGAGGCCGGGGCATAGGGCGGCAAATTTTTAGGGGGCCAAAATTTTCGTGGCGGCAAAAAATTGAAATTGATTTTATTTTTTTTTTTATCAACTGTAAGACCGAATTTTAATGCTTCTTTTCTTGCTTTGACGAGCTCAGGATGTCAATATTTAAAGGGCAGAATTAGTTTTTAAAATATATAACAAATAGGTACTAAAAACATTTTCGTTAAGTATAGCATTCATCTACTGACATTAGATTTTTCATAAATTTTTCTTAAAAATCTAAATGTAGCGTTTGTTTGCTCATCATTAACAGTTGGGCTGACATGTTCGTAGGCTGACGCATAGATGGCGCTACTAGTATTAAATCCATATGATTTTTAATTAGCCATAACCTTCAAAAGACACGTGCATAAATTTGACAGCTGTTGCACTATTAGTATGTGAGTTATAGCATTTTTAGTGAAGCAATTTTTGTTAGTTTGAAAGAATGGAAAAAGAAGGAATTCCGTGTGTTAATAAAGCATTGCTTTTGGCGAAAAAAATATTATTGAAGCCAAGGCTTGGCTTGATAAACATTATTCGGACTTTGCACCAGGAAAATCAACCGTAGAGAAGGGGTTTGCTAAATTTAAACGAGGCGAAATGAGCACCGAGGTTGATTGATGATTCTAAGCAGTGTTTAGAGCTGTTCAATCGTAATAAACCCGAATTTTTGCGTCGATATGTGACAATGGATGAAGCATGGCTCCATCATTTCACACCGGAGTCCAATCGACAGTCAGCCGAGTGGACTGCCCGTGATGAACACTAAAAATTGCTATAACTTACATACTAATAGTGCAACAGCTGTCAAATTTATACACGTGTCTTTTGAAGGTTAGGACTAACTAAAAATCATATGAATTTAATACTAGTAGCGCCATCTATGTGTCAGCCTACGAAATTTTCAGTCCACCTGTTATAACACAAAATATTAATTCACCATATTTAATTATACCTTTGTCCGGTTACTCAAAAACTTTTATTTTTTCATGCCTATATATTTCATATATATTTAATTCATGCCTAAATTCAATACCTACATTTAATTCGAGTCAATTATTACTATTTGTATTGTTATTATTATTATATACAAGGGCGTCAAATTAGCTTGGGCCTAGAGCGCCATCGAACCTAAATTCGTCTCTGTATACTGTCGAAATTTGTATCTAGAAATAGTTGAAAGTTGCGGTGCTATTATAAAATGAAAAACAGTTCCATCGTTACAAAAGACATTGTCGAAAGAGTTTATACTTTACATGTATTTCCATATCAATAATACATCTCGATTGCTTCTTCCTATCCAAAAAGGAAAACGAAAAAATACTCTCTTCTCTTTAAAGTGAGTGTGAGAGAGAGAAAGTTACAGTTATCATATCTCAGTCCCACAGATCCTAATGAGCCAGCAATCCAATCACTGGTTTAAAATCACCAAAAGATAAAAAGCGAGAGAGAGAGACAGAACCAAGATCAAAGCTCCCGATCTTCCATAAATCTCCACCTGAACCTGACATCGCGCATTCCAATTACGGGGCTCCGAGCGAAGATTCGCCTCGGAGGGCTGAACTAATCAGGGGCGGCCGCAAAGTGCCATCTCGGCACAGAAGCATCCCTCCTAATGGGGGTGGTGAGCTCTCGCTCTCTCTCTCGATTCAAATTAGAGACCCTCAAACAAAGGGAAATGCTCGCTTTGCATGGAGACACAACGAAGCCAATTTGGCAGGCAAACGTCGGCAGCAGATGGTGGCACCTCTGGCACCCCCGCGGCGAGACATCCCGAGAGAGATGCAACTTTGGGCCCGCCATATAAATGTAAAGAAAACGTCTTTTGAGAAGATGCGGATTCTGGGTAAAAGAGCGAACGTCTTCCGTTTGGTCTTTTTGTTAACGTTTTTATTCGGGGAGGGGAGGGTGGTATTTTTTTTAAAGTCCCTGGAGGAGTCTTGTTAGGGCGTTTATGGTTTTTTACTGTTCTCCACAGTGTTTGTCAGCTTTATTTTGGAAAGCCAAACGTTGGTGGTTTTAAAGCGTTGGTTTTTATTCTTTGAGAAAAGTGTACGGATAAAAGAGATTGGATACTTTAGTGCTTCTTTCTTTTTTATAGCATGGGCCCCCAAATTTATTTGTCCAACCGCTTCTTTTTAAAAAAATATTCAGTGATTCCTTCTTAAAAGCAAATAAATAGTAATATATAGTAAAAAAAAAATGTGCTTTTTTATTATTTATATATATATCTACCGACTTTTTGAAATATTGTAACTAAAGATGTTGTAAATAAATCCTCTTAAAATTTTAAATTATAAATTTACTTGTTAAAATCAATCTTAATAACATTCACATTACACACAGAAAATTACCACAATGAAAAATAATATGAAATTACAAATACAAATACTATTAAAAATAATCCTAGTAAGAAAGATGAACCTGACGCACTACTTTCAATGAATTAAACTTTGCCTCTATTTTCGTTATCAATATTTTTAAATTCGACCCGCTCGCCTATCAGTACTTGCTTGGCCTGGTCAAGCTTGATAATCGTCAGTAGATTATAATATTAATTTTATATGTTTACCTGGAAAATAATTTTACACTTTTACACAACAGGTGAAACGATTAGTTTTTAAATATTTTTATCTTTTCTTTTTTAATGTCTTCACCCCTCCTTATTTTTTTTTGAATTCCTTCTATTAGCTCACCTCCCTATATATATCTTGTTCAAATTTTCAATCGTTCATAAAAATACTTTCTATTCATCCACTCAAGTTCAAATACATTTTTTTTGTACTTGTAGTGGATGACACTTGATGTTAGTACAGTTTTTTTTTTTCAAATATTAATTCATTATTTAAATTTAATTAATAAATTTTAGTTTTTTTTTTTTTTTAGATTTAGGTTGCATATATCTACCAATAGATGGCTCCAGACAAACTTAAAAAATATGAAAAAAATTATGTATAAAGGACTTTCTACAATATAGTGAAAAAAAAGTAAGAATTGACTAATTTTTTTTTTTTTTTTAATGTTACTTGTTTAATATCCACAAAATGCACATGGAGTTATTATCACCCCCCTATGTCTTGATAGTTCCATTGCCCCCTAGGGGACAGTACCGCTCATTTTATGAATCAGTGTATTATACAGGTCAAATTTTTTTCTCAAGTCAGCAAAATTTTGTTGGTAAAAGTTTAGAATTTGCCTTATTTCAGAACATAATTTTTTTTTTTTTTTTCACATTAGTCAAGTCATTAGTCATTAGTTTTCACATTAGTCAAGATTTCCAAGGAATGATTAGTATGAAGATAGATTTTCAACATAATACTGTATATAAATAACATAACATTCTAAAACTAATAAATATTCATTTTTGTTGTCCAATTGAATCGGCATATCATCTTCTTGAATGTTTGGCATGAAATTGACCGTTAAATGTAACTTTTTTCAATTTCTACTATTAGTTCATACTTTCCCTATACATATCCTGTTCAAATTTTGAATCGTCAATAAAATACTTTTTATTCATCCACTCAGTAGTATTTTTCAAAAGCAGTCGGAACTGTGTTTAAGTTTTTAGTTTTGTTGCACATGTGATTTTCATATGTCGAGGTCGTGTTTATGTACTGTCCATTCAAATTATAATTACAAGTTGCATTTTTATTATTTTATTCATACAATAACAACACTTGACAAAACCACAAATCAATAAATACTCATTTTAAAAATGAGATAATTAATTCCCAAATCGATTTATATCGGTTCCAATAGAGGTCTTTCCTCAGCAGAATTTAATTCCCATCTAAGAAATTCCCCATCTGATAAGGAAGATACGCGTTATTAATTCCCTTTCGTAGGGATTATGAAGAACCAGTTGCTTGAGTTGCCACACCACATTCATACAACATTCAATGACACATTTCTTTGCATTCAGTTACTTTAAAGTTAAAAAGCCATTTAAAATTTATTTTTAAATTTTTAATAATTAATAAAACCCCGACAATCCCCCCTCAAGCATCTTGACTATTGGTGCCAGCCGCTTTAATAAGTGTTGTCACAATCGCATTGAGTCGCTTCGTTCCCAAGAATAGGGAATATGACAAAAGTCGCTAGCGGATTCGTATATAAGTCATTCACTGAGTCACAATTCGAGCATTTACTTCATATTGGCTTTGATTTCTGATTATTAGCGCTTTAAGATCAATGTTCCGGAAGTTTACACGATAAATCTGTAAGCCAGAATATGTTTTCTATGATATAAAGGTAGAGAGGGCGAACCCGTCATCCTTTGGAAGTATTCGTTCAAAATTGTAGTGGTGTTGAATCTGTTACATATCTACTGCTCTAGTATCTCAGGACTAAGTCGAAGTCCCAAACAATAGAAAATAGTACGTTTCATCAGGAAAGCTCTTGATTGCTTTGAAATTAAAAGTTTTTATAAACTTATTATTTTTAAGATGTTTCAAAACCTTTTATCCGTACAACATTACTTCAGAAATAATTGCAATTAATTATCTGTACAAAATTACTTTTGAAATAATTGCAACTAATTATCTGTATAACATTACGTTAGAAATAACTGCAATTAATTATCTGTGCAACAATTACTTTAGAAATAATTATATTTGTTTATTTTAGCTATGAAAAATAATTGTTTATTACATATCACAAACATTTATTTTTGTGCCATTGATACTACATGATACATAATAATGAAATGCATTTTTAATGAAAAGGAATGACTCTTAAATTCCTGGATTATTCGAAATTGAAAGAAAAAAATAGTATTATGCATAGCGTGTTTAGATATTTGTGTAACGATTTTATCTTTAAATTAATTAAATTTAAATGAGTAAAAAGGAAAAATCTGAATGGCATCAGTTCGGAATAGGGTTTCATTATCGTCTGTATCGTTAAAATTATTCTTTGCTTTAATATGTACATATACAAACGAAGGTTATTTTTTTTCTTTCCGAAGAGAAATACTTTTATTCGATTATTTATAAAAAAAAGACTTTTAAAAGCATGATTTGAATATTTTTACTTTCAAAATAAGTGATATAATTAATAAAAAAGTAAAAAACGTCCAAAGTTTCATACAAGCAATGTAAAAAAATTTTTTAAATCAATTCCTACTTTTTTTCACATTGCAGAAAATCCTTTATAAATAATTTTCATTCATTTTTTAAGTTTATCTGGCGCCATGTATTGGTAGATACATGCAACTTAAATCTAAAAACCTAAAATTAATGAATTAAATTTAATTACTGAATTAATATTTGAAAAACTGTATTAACATCAGTGTCATCCACTGCAAGTTCAAAAAAATGTATTTGAATTTGAGTGGATGAATAAAAAGTATTTTATTAACGATTGAAAATTTGAACAAGATATGTAAAAATGTGCATGGCAAAGATACTTACACTTATATCTATGTTTTAAAATACGTTTCCTGTTTTAAAAGAACCCCCCCCTCCCCAAAGAACCAACATAAAATCTTTATACATCTCCATAGAAACTGAACATAAAATTTTAAAAACTGTTTCCAAACTGATCAATTAAAAAAAAAACATGACGTTCACCAGCTTACACCAAAACATGTTTCTAAACGTAAAACTATGCTCATATTATTACAAGAAAAGTATTTGCCAGGTGAAAAATGGATGTAAGTAGTTATAATTGATGGGGCTTGCAAGATTTATTCAAATGCAATGAAAAAGATAGACTAGCTACCTAAAAGAGGTTTGGTTTGGCTTGGTTTGTCACTCTACGATCATTTTTTGCACACTTTAGGCTAATTAAACCGGGACCCACAGTTTAAAGTAGATTCGAATCACTAACAAACATCCACGCCACAGTCAATTTTTGGGCATAATAGTGCTAAAATTTGTCGTTAAAGCGATAATAATTGGCGAAAAAGCATTTTGAAAATAAATTTTTTCTTGGTGATAAAATTTTCCTATAAAGCAATACTTTTTGACATAAAAGCAATTTAAAAATTAAATTTAGCTTAGTGAAAAAAAATTGGCGAAATAGCGATAAATTTTGGCGTGACAGAATGTGAAGAATAAAATTTTGGTGGGATAGTGTTAATATATGGCGCTGAAGCAATAAAATTTGACGTAATAGCTATTTGGCTATTAATGTTGGCGTAATAGCGATTTTTGGCGAAATTTTTAGAAAGACCTTTTGTTTGTTTACATGTCGAATTGGCATTTAGTGATGAGTTTTGGCGTAATATCATTTTTACCGCTAACACTTAACTGAAGCATTCATTATTATGTTTACTTGGCATACTGGCGATGCATTTGGCACAAAGGGTACAGAATTCTAGATTTATACCACCTTTAATTTTAATAACGATTCATTTCACTTGTTACCAATACATACGGCTACAGTTGATTTATTGAATTGTCTGCTGACCAAAATCTTTCGATTAGCGATGTTTGGTATTGAAGAATTTTATTTTTGGGGATTCTTAAAATTGATTTTGGTATTTCTTAAAATTGAAAAAAAGGGTGCTCTAGCAAGGGTTTATGTTTGAAAGTTTGTTTGATGCAATATGAACAAAGGAGTTCATAGACTCAATATGCTAAAAAAGAAAATTGCTATATTATATTATATATATATATTCAAAATCGTTACAAAAAAGGTGTGAACACACTCTGTATTTTTTAAATACTGTATTCAAAATATTTTTATTTTAAAATATACATTTGGATAAGAGCTCTTATAATTTACCTATAGAAGTAAGCACATTTAAATTTTGTGATCTTATTCTTTCAATTGTCTTGCTTTCAATAGATAATTGAAAAAAACTTAACAAATGGAATTATTATGCGCTTGTAATAGATGTAATGAATGAAAAATTTGTACGTAAAACAAGGAATAAAACAAACACGCTTTTATTCAAATATGTATTTATTACATATAAGAAAATTGAAATACAAATACGTTGCATGAGCGTACAAATCAAAAATTGTAAATGAAACATAAATACGTTACATGAGCGTAAAATCCAAAACTTGAAAATAAAGCATATATACGTTATATGAACGTAAAAACCGAAAATTGAAATATTACTAAATAATCAGAAAATCATACATAATAAAATAAATCAAATACATAATAAAATAAAGAGATAAATAAAATATACAAATTTTTAAAATATATATACAAAACTGATTGACATCCACAAATATGTACAAAGCAACTATTTACAAAACAGATTATTTACAAATATTTACAAGATGAATATGAATATTTACAAGAGGGAGGTGAATATTTACAAGATGAAGATGAATATTTACAAGAAGATTATCAAAAAAGAGAAAAAAAGTAATTTTAATTTTTTTTTTTTTTTTTTTAAGAGACGTAGAACTCACAAGACGAGGGACAAAGGCCAAATATTGGATTTAAATTTTTTATTTTTGAAGAGACGAAGAACTTACAAGACGATGGACAAGGGACAAATTTCGGATTTTTAATATTTTTTTCGGAGACGGGACACAAACCGGACAAAACGTTAATAGACAAGGGACAAATTTTTGATTTTAATATTTTTTTTTTTGAGGAGACGAAGTACACACATGGCAAAACGCAAGGACCAGGGACAAATTTTGGATTTTAAATTTTTTTGGCGGACACGAAACACGAAAAAGACGAAACGCAAGGACAAGGGGACAAATTTTGAATTTTATTTATTTATTATTTTTTTTTTTTGGAGACGAAGCACACACAGGACAAAACGAAAGGACAAGGGACAAATTTTGGATTTTAACATTTTTTTTTACAGAGACGAAGCACGCATAAGACGAAACACAGGGACAAGGGACAAATTTTGAAATAAAATTAAAAATATATATATTAAATATTAAAAAAAAAGATAAATAATAAAAATAAATGTAATAAAATAGTATGAAATAATAGCTATCCACTGCTAACTATATTTTTAAAAAATCTTGATGGCAATTGTTGGTATCTATTGTAAGGAAATTATGAAACTATTGATTAACAAGCTATTTACTATTAGTTTTTAACTAACTATTTTTTTATTGCTGGTAAAGTTAATAAATCGTCTTCTGCGGATTTCTATTCTCAATAACTATTATAATTTGATTGCCTATTAATGAAGTATAACTTACGACTATTGGGCTATTGGAAATTTCGATGTTTAAAATTTTCTTGGATCTTGAACAGTTTATAGTTTTTTAATTGGAACTATTGTCTAAAATTTTGACTTTTAATTGTTCTTCGGTTTTTCAAAGTTATTAAACTGTCTATTGTTGGATTCTTTATTTCTGCAACTGTGTCGACTTGGACATTCATGGATCAGTCTGCTATTGATATTGATTTATTATTGAATAATTCGATGTTCAAAATTTCCTCTCATTGATTGCTGTTCTTCAAAATGGAAATATTGTTGAAATATTATCAAAGTTATTAGACTGTCTATTGTAGGATTCTTTATTGATGCAACTATGGCGACTTGGATATCCATGGATGAATCTGCTATTAATCTTGATTTATTATTGAAGAATTCGATGTTCAGAATTTCTCTTTGGTTATTGATTGCTGTTCTTCAAAATGGAAATATTGTCAAAGTTATTATTGTCTATTGTAGGATTCTTTACTGATGCAACTATGGCGACTTGGATATCCATGGATGAATCTGCTATTAATCTTGATTTATTATTGAAGAATTCGATTTTCAGAATTTCTCCTTGGTTATTGATTGCTGTTCTTCAAAATGGAAATATTGTCAAAGTTATTATTGTCTATTGTAGAATTCTTTACTGATACAACTATGGCGACTTGGATATACATGGATGAATCTGCTATTAATCTTGATTTATTATTGAAGAATTCGATGTTCAGAATTTCTTTGGTTATTGATTGCTGTTCTTCGAAATGGAAATATTGTATGTATAAGATTTTCAGAATTAAATGAGCAAGCAGAAGATGAATAGGTTTGATGAATAGTCCAGTATGAATAGAATCAGAAGATAACGATGGCATTTCTGGCTATTGCTTATTGGATGGTGGTTGGAATGGAGATATTGTTTTGAGAAGCAGAATGAGGAGATTAAATTTTAGCAGGTTTGAGGATGGCGAGTACAAATAAAAACCAAACAATAACCACATCCAGATGGTGACAGTCTTTTTATTTTCACTCCTTTAAATATTTCCTTTAAAAACTATTTTCATAATATTGTCAGGATTATTTTTAAAATTTGGATAAAAATTTGCGATGTTCACTCTTTGAATGTAATTATACATTCTGATGTTTTTGCGGTGTTGCAAAACAAACAGCAATTGTTTGTAATAATGTTTATTGTTTCAACAATACGTTACATTGTAGCTCTTCCCAAGTGATTGACATTGATTGTTGCAAATATATTTAATATCCTTTTCTATTTTACATTGTTTAAATGTTCTTTGTTGCATTAAAAAA
>BPLR01000008.1:0-16096 GCA_021605095.1 Caerostris extrusa | reverse complement strand
AATTCTTAATATTCTCACTAAATATAGTATGGAACCTAAAAATTGTTTAAGGTCACAAGTTCAAATTTCTGTTGAACAATATATATCTCAGTAAAGTAATTTTCTTTTTTAAATATGCGAAAGTTATTTAGGTATCATTTTAAAAAAAAAAACATTGTGCTCAGACGTAAAGTAACTTGTCTCGCCTTTTTTTATATTATAAAAGCAGTATTTTAAAGCAGATTTACAATGTAAAAACTTAATTTTTATTATGAAGACATATGGAGGCATATATAGACATATTTATAATTATGTCTATAAATATGTCTTCATGTATTTATAGATAGACATATTTATATAGAAGAGAGAAATTAATATATTAAAAATTACAATCTTTATGTTTTTTACTACTAAAAAGGCATTTATTTATAAAGAAGATGAAGATATTTATATAAGATATATATTTTTTAATGCAGCTGGCAAACACAAACAGCTTGAAATTTGGATGCCTTAAAAATGAATGGTTAAACGTACTCACTTTGCATTACTAGGGGGCGCGTTAACTTGAAGATAAGCCACGAACGCGGAGTAACAATGCCCCGCAACGCTCTACGATCCTATTAGACCGGGACCCACTTTTTAAAGTGATTTCGAACTACTGAACACAAATTATGGCACCGGACAACTCAAACCCGAAACCTGTATGAGCGCCAACACTGTCCCCCATTCAGGCCCTTATATGAAGATATTAATTTTAGAATATTTCAATTTACATACTTTCAAATTGCTTATAAAATGATAGGTTAAATATAATTTTAAATAGTTTTATTGATATTGACATTAATTAATAAATGCAGTTGTATGACGATTGTAGCAACATGCAACTCAATATTTTTTAGAAACTATATATGACTTCATTATATTGAACCAGAAATTATTGCACGAACAACTCAGCGTATGCAAACACTGTCCCCATTAAAACGGTTTTGGATGACGATTGCAAATGATAATATTAGATATACAATCATTGGCAGTAAACCGGTGAGTTCGGATGACGATTGTAGCAACCATGTCAGCTATTGCAAACATTCTCTTGCAATCACTGCCATTCAGAAACGGTGAGTTTGGATGACGATTGTGTATATTAATTGTTTTTGTAAATTTTGTTTGTCAGGTTACGTGATGGGATATTTACAAGTTTCTCTCGTACAATACCCAAAAGATGATCAGTTTCCCATAAAAAGTTTTAAAGAAGTTTGTGCCCTCAGGTTATTCATTGGTAGGCTGCTCAGTAGTAAACATAAATGGCATAAAAACAATAATATATAGTATATGTTAATCTTTCTTTTTAATCTTTTGGAATTACAATCGTGAAATAATCTCTTATGTTTCGCTTCAACAAAACTAAACCAATAAAATGTCATCAATTTTATTGCAGCTGGTCATATCAAATTATATTCTCCCAAAAAATTTTATATGTATATGAATGCATATTATAAGCAAGTAATATAAAAAAAAAAAAAAATAGTCTGAAAAAAATATGTACAGCACTGGGAAAAATATGCATACATCTGGTTAATTCTATATGAAAAAAACTACTACAACTGCATGCATATTATAAAAAAAACAAGATTAATTTTATATTTGAAACTAATGTTATATTACGTATAACTATGCAAAATAATTTAACAGAGTATTTTAGTATTTTTAAATATAATATAAAAACAGTTTTATTATTTACTAATAATAGTTTTACCAAATTTGTATTAAATCATAGTCGAACACCGTTCTGATTTAAATAAACAAATTATTCCCAGAGATTTATTAAAGGAAATGATTCATTAAATATTTGAAAAAAATGTATTTAAAGCATAAAATATGCATTAAAAATTATTTTCATTTAATTTATGTCTTTATTTATTAATATGTTATCCAAGAGAATTTCTGCAGGCATTATTATCTTTAATTCGGAAACGAGGCGTTAATTCAATTTTCTTTTAATATCTTGTGATCCTCTCATAATGATTTAAATATATGTATATGTATATATTATAAGCTAATTATATTAAGAAAAAAATGCATTGATATGTTAGTATGCTATAAATAATTTTATCTTCATAACGTAATTTAATATCTTTTATTATTTAAAATATTCACATTTGAAAATAAAATCATATTTTCTTTAGAAAAAAATATTTCCTTCCGACGGATGTAACTATTTATTAAGGCAAATTAATTATATAATTATTATTAATAATTTAATTAACTAATTTATTTATTTATTAATTATTAATTAAAATTAATTATTTATATTTTAATCAGGAAAATATATGTTTCATTAATGAAAAATATAATTTAACATTTACAAAATCGATTTTTTAACTCCTATATCTCCAAAACTTTTCAAAAATATTGTGTTTTCAAGGGAAAAAGTTTGAGTTAAACGTTAATTAACCTATTTAATTAATTTTGTTATCAGCTATATTGCTGCATAAGTTGCTGAAAGTTTATTGCATAGCTCTGCATAGGTATTTGTCAGAAAATGTTTATTACAAGAAAATTCTTATTCTTATTCTTACTGTCATACACAACAAATTCTTTTACATGTATTTCAGAGATACAGGTAACTAATTAACATTTTTTTTAAATATCTCGTCAACATTTCGTAATGATTTCAATATATACATGCATAAGGAGGGATTTAGAGGTAAATAACTTGGAAAAAAATATATCGCGCATTGCTAAGAGTACCACCAAATAGCGTAGATGCTGTAAGAGTTGTTTTCGACAGCTGGTAATTTTTGCACAAAATTACGTTCCAGGCTTAATAATAGTACGATTGATACATTATGTTTTTTTAGATCCCATTTCAAAAATTTGTAATAGTACCACAGACTGAATAGTGATAGTTACATTTTTTTTTTGTGATTTAAATAAATAAGATGTTCTTTTGCTTTTTTTTTTGATTTAAATAAATAAGCTGTTTTTTACTTTTTTGATTCTTTATATACTGTTATAATTTATAAGTAGTATATATTTGGTTTAGTTTGCCGCTCGACTGTCATTTTGTGAACAGTTTAATCTAATTAGGCAGAGACTTGCAGTTTAACGTGGATTCCGACCCACTAACAAACATCCATATCACCGCCAAGATTCTAAAATGAAAGCCTCTGGTATTCAAGACCAGAACGCCAGCCAATTAGAGATCAGGGTGCTGAAACATTAGAACATAAGTATTATTTAATTGCAATCACCCAATTAACTTCAGCTAAATTCAGATCCTCATCTATAATCAATAATAAAGCTATAATCAATAATATTATAATCAATTTTTACCATTTATTCATGAAAAATAATAAATGGTAAAAATAATTTTATCAAGTATTAAAAATTCAATTTATTTCGGCAGGGAAAGCTTGCATTTAAATTCAGTTAATTACAATTACTCCACTATAATAAATAATATTATAATTTTTGAATAATTTCAAGCATAAGAAGACTATTAAGATAAGAAATAATAAATACATACGTAATAAATAAAGAAATACATTAATAATAAATAAATAGCAGATACTTTACAACTAATAAAATCTTTGTTTTGAGAATTAAAGAATAATGATTTTTTTAGAAGAAATTAAGAACTATACCGTAAAGAACTTTTCAGTCCACGAATTAAACATATGATGAGATTTTCCAATTATGTTATTTGATTTAAGAAATATTTTAACAAAGCATCAATAACAAGCATGGCTACATTACGAGAAAAAAAAAAAGGTTGAATAAAAGCATTCATTTTTAAGATTAATTATTTTTTCACTTAAAACATCTTATTTACTTCAGGTTCCTCTTTTTGCATTTCAAATTTAAAATCAATGCCATTAAAAGGTAAAATATATTTTAGTATCACAAGAAACATATTTCCATAAAAAGTAATTAACAAAAACCTTATAATAAAATAAAAGAGAAATTCTTTTTAAGAATAAATCAAAGGTAAAGTAAATCATATTATATTCTCACACGATATAAATAAATTAAAATATGGTTATATTTTATGAAAAACTAGTTATATTTTTAAAAATTAAAACATATTTATGGGAACATTTCTTTATCAATATAATATATTTAGAATCAACAATCAAAAAATATTCCAGGCATAAATAACAGTAAATATAACAAATAAACAAACATACATATCTAATAAATAAAACACACATATATAATAATTAAACATACACATATTATTTTACAGCTAAAATTAATGAATAAAATGTTAACATATGAACACAATTACAATTTACAATGATCTGTTGAGTTGAATGAGGTGAGGACCGTTTACGATCTATTGATGAAGGATGATCTATTGGACTTGGTTTAGATTCTAAATCCAGAGGAAAAGCAACAACAACAACATAATGATAACCTTTTGAATATTGTACCTCTCTGGCCGATAACAACTATATTCACTGAAGTAATTATACATGATTTGATGAAAATAATAATGTATTTGCTATACTTGCATGACTTTTACACAAATATTTAGATATGTGCTTAATTGAGACAGTTTTATTCATAAAAAGAAATTGAAAACTTTTTCTGAGAGTAATAGTTCTATCCTCTGTGTCTTTTTTGCATGCACTAATTCCCAATAGGAAAGATCAAAATCAACTTATAATATATAATATTTCATATACATTCTACAGATTATTTACACCTACAGCATATTGGGAATGGAAAACACCATTCTTTCAGGTTTACAAGGAAATAATGCGGTTACAATAAAAAAACTATACTTATACTTATATATAAGGTTACAATAGTAAAACAAGTATTTTATTACTACATCGGACAACAAAATTTACAGAAAACTTTTTCTGCCATTATTATTTCGAGGATAAAAACAATAAATGAGACAATCCAACCAAGACACAAAAACATAAATACTCCAAAGAAATCCGAGACAAATAGTGAAGATATAACACTGCACTCTGAATTAATCCTTTTAGTTTTCAAAAACATCTTAAAAGAAGCATCTTCCCAGAATTTAGGATGAAGGCCTGAACCCCATAATTTTGAGAGAATAGAATTTAATTTTGATACACAACAGAAATTTTTGTTATAAGCAAATGCTATGGGAAATACACAAATTTTATCTTCAGAGATATAAACGTTTTCGTGATGTCCGTATCTTAATAGTGCGTACTTTTTAGTTCTAACCTGAGAATATTTTGGAATGCCAAAAGAAAAGTACTTTTTAGCTGAAATAACCCAATTTCTACGAACTACCATTCTTCCTAGTGCTTTCAGAAAATCTTCTGGAGAATCCAGAAGGTATGGCATTTGAGTTTCCATAGCAAACAATTTATGGTCACCTGACTGAACGGCTCTGGAAAGCTCGTGGAATGTTCGAATCGGTGCGACTTTAGTTGGTTGAATTATACGAGACAGTAGAGTGACAGAATAACAGAGTGAAATCACCAAGGTAAACAAAAACCAAGCAGTTAACAACATTTTACTGCTTAAAGAACCGTTCCCTATGTTTGAAGATTGTCCAACAACGGTTCCTAGGAGTTTGAACAGGTTATTCCCCACAGAACCTTTAAATTTCGCAAATAAAACTGACATCACTATTAGCACGAAGCATATGCTAATCCATGTTGTTGTGTCAAAAACTTGTAGGAGAGCTAAATTCGATTTTATGTTTCCCGGTTTTGGCGTTAGGAAAGTAAGCTCATCTAGTGTGTAAGGCATGCTGAAATCAACATCTTTGCTACGTATTTCCTGTCTAGGCAAATAACTTATTGTCAGGTGAGCTTCACCTCTTTGAACCTTACCGACATTTCCGGTAAAGTTACCATCCGGCAATATGTCGTAGTAGATCATGTCTTTCGAAACCACAATTTCGTATTGTATTCTTAGAGCCTCCAATACAATTTGCAGGAATTTCCCTTCGCAACCTTCCAGTTGCACTTCTCCGTTTTCCTTTCTATTTACATTCATCAATAGTTCCGATCGTTTAACCACTACAATCGTTTTTTGTTCCATTTTTGATTAGATTGATATTAAAAGTAAAATATGTTAAAGAGAAGTATTATAGAATACGTTATTTTGTTGGCATTAGTTTTTGATTTACGGTTTTTTTTTTTTTTTTTTTTTTACTAAGCCACATGCACTAAATTAAATCTCATTCCATACATTTGACTAAAAACGGAACATTTCAATAAATCAATTTTTTTAGATGTATTGTTGTTAATTTTTTAAAATTTTTATTGCATTACGTACACAATAAAGACATATTTATCTTTATTAAATATTAAGTGTAAGAAATTTTAAAGCAAAATATCATGATGTATCCCAAATGTTTACAAGCAAATTTTAAAAATTAAAATTTATATTATTTATATAAAATATTTCTTGAATAGCGTTTTATAAATATTGTAATATATAAAGGCGTCTTTTTTTGCTATGTTTGGAATTGTAAGAAACTAATAAATAAATGATATTCAGTGACTTTTTATGTAAGATTTTGTTACTCGAATAATTAATCGGTTTATGTCTATTTATATATTTATTTACAGATATATGTATATATATAATAATATAATATTTATTTATATAATTTAGCCTGAGGTATTAATATAACAATTAATATGCAAATATTTCGTTGGCTTTTTCGCCTATAATTACTAATTAAAATAATGCTTATTACGAAATCTTTACATTAATTTTTGTATTCTTGGAACGTTTTGCATTAATCTTTCACGCATTATTTAATAGAAAGCAAAACTGACTTCATTAGATTTCGAGAGTTGAAACACATTCTTCTTTTAAAATAAGTCTTAAACTTTTAACGTATGAAAATATTGATTAAAAATTGATTTAAAAAGATTGATTAAAAATTACTCTAGAAAACAGTCATGTTATTTAAACAAAAATTTAGTTAAAATTATATTTAAAACCTAAGAGTTACACAATATATAATACTAAAAACAAAGTATATATATATAATCTTTAAACGTCAACACATTAAACAATATATATCTTATATAACAACAATATATTAAATAGATATTAACTCAAAACAACACTATATTTTTATACCCTTTTATACATTAATTTAATTTTTTTATACTAACTAAACTAATTCTTCTTGCATAATCTTACTTTAAGTAGAGGATCCTTGGATCGTATTGTGTTAAACTTTCACTCATCCTTCAATAGAAACCAAAGTTAAATTCATTAGTGTTATAAAATTCAAACAGATTATTCATTAAAAAAATAATTTAAAATATATCTCTTTTCAAATCAATGATGTTACTTAAACAAAATGCATTATATTTAAAAGCTTTAGATTTACACAACATATAATACACACTCAAGAGTGTATATGGCTATCATCGGTTTAGTATCAACACATTAAACAATATTTTTAAATTATGTTATTAGTTTACTTATGAATAGCATTTTTCAATTCCTCTTCCATGAAATGCTTTTTCGAAGATAATTCCTTATGTGCACAGTTTCATAGGTTCTTTTTCCCTGCTTGTAAATATCCTTAGTAGAGACACAATGAATATGTAGAAGTTAATAGAAAATTATTCTAACAAAATATTTGTACAGCATTGTGCTGAAGATTAATAAGTAATTTGTTCATAATTGGAGCTGATATAATTTTTTTTTTCCAACTTTTCACCTGATCCAACTTTTCATCTGTTTTAAAATCATCTGTAGTGACAATTGCTTGTTATTTGTTAAATTATTTTTCACAACTCAGCAGACCACAGCATATCACAGTCACTTTGTTTCCTAATTCACTTTGAAAACAACTTAACTGGCTCCATCTAACATTGGCGTTTACACAATTATGTATAAGAAAGATCCCAATGATTTGGTATGTTTTTGGTATAATTTTTCAGGTATGATTAGATTATCCAAACATATCCAAAGTTAGCATAATCCTATTATAGATTTATGTATTAAAAATTTTAAGTAATAAATTCATTTCTGGTTTATCGTTATCTCTTCCAAATTTTTACTGCAGATATCTAAATGTAACCTTTCACAGCAAAAGGATTCTGTGTGAATAAACGAAAATAATATCAGACCTGGTTTCTATGGAAGCATCTGTAATGGTTTGTAAATAAATAAAAGGAAACAAATGTTGAAAAATAATTTGTTAAATAAGTTAATAAAAATAAATTAATGTGTAGCAAATACAAATGTAAAAATTCAAAAAACTATAAACTTTTAAATATATTGATCGTTAACAGATCTAAAACTGCTGTCATTAAGATAAAACAAGAATATTTTACGCGTCTGAAAGCTGTAGCCAGCAAATGTATGATTGAAATTATAAGAATTATAGAGTTTTATCATTCATGGTAAAATATGTAATGATATTAAGAATAAATAATAAATAAAGGAAACTTTTGTTGCAGAACGCCGAACGACATATTTGGTGATAATACTTTTGCAAAGCTAAATTGTATGTTGATGATGTAAGAAACACGCACACTTTTAAAATTTTTCGTGAGGTACATATTAATGATATTTTGGATAAATATTTAATGAAAAATTACTGTTGTTTATAGCATTACACATACTTGGTGGCATCTTGTCTTTTAAATGTGTTAATTGACAAAGGATGAAGAGTAAACACGGCCATTTTGTGCTATAAAAGCCACAATTATATATGTTCTACACAAAGTGTATAACAAAAATTCTTAATATTCTCACTAAATATAGTATGGGACCTAAAAAATTGTTTAAGATCACAAGTTCAAATTTCTGTAGAACAATATATATCTCAGTTAAGAAATTTTCTTTTGAATATGTGAAAGTTGTTTAGGTATGAATTAAAAAAAAAAGGTACATTGTGCTCAGACGTAAAATAACTTGTCTCACTTTTTTTATTATTATAAAAGCAGTATTTTAAAATAGATTTACAATATTTTAAAAATTTAATTTTTATTATGAAGACATTTTTATTTTCATATGAAGGCACATTTATAGACATATGCATAATGAAATTAATATATAAAAAAAATTACAATTTTATGTTTTTTTACTACAAATAAGACATTTATTTATAAAGAAGATGAAGATATTTATATGAAGATATTCATTTTATAATATTTGAATTTACATAAATTCAAATTTTTTAAAAATGAAAGGTTAAATATAATTTTTAACTAGTTTAATTACTTAATTAATAAATTCAATTGTATTTCACATGCAACCCAATATTTTTCGCTATATATGATTTCGTTATATTGAACCTGAAGTCATTGTCACGAACAATTCAGCGTATGAAAAACCCATTAATTTTGTTGAAAAATTGGTATTAGATATACAATTACAGTGAAGGCACATGCCAATCAGTCCATGTCAGCTATTGAAAACATTCTCTTGCAATCACTGCCATTTAGAAACTGTGAGCTTGGTTGGCGATTGTGTGTATTAATTGTTTTTGTAAATTTTGTTTGTCAGGTTACGTAATGGGATTTTTACAAGTTTCTCTCTACAATACCCAAAAGATGATCAGTTTCCCATAAAAAGTTTTAAAGATGTTTGTGCCCTCAGTTGTTATTCATTTCAGTAAACAAAGATGGCATAAAAAACGATAATATGTAGTATATGTTAATATTTCTTTTTAATCTTTTGGAATTACAATCGTGAAATAATCTCTTATTAATAAAACAATCGTGCAATAATCTCTTATTAATAAAACAATCGTGCAATAATCTCTTATTAATAAAACAATCGTGCAATAATCTCTTATTAATAAAACAATCGTGCAAATCTATTAAATAATCTCTTATCAATAAAACAATCGTGCAATAATCTCTGAAATAATCGCTTCAACAAAACTTAAACAATAAAAAGTCATCAATTTTATTTCAGCTGGTGATATCAAATTATATTCTCATAAAAAGTCTATGGTAGTCTGAAATAAATACATACAACAGTGTGAAAACGCATACATCTGGTAAATTCTATATGTACTACAACTGCATGCATATTATAAAAAAATTAATTTTATATTACGCATAACTATGCAAAATAATTTAACTGAGTATTTTAGTATTTCTTAAATACATAATATAAAAACCGTTTTATTATTTACTAATAATAGTTTTACCAAATTTGTATTAAATCATAGACGAACACCGTTCTGATTTAAATAAACAAATTATTCCCAGAGATTTATTAAATGAAATGTTTCATTAAATGTTTGAAAAAAAATGTTTTTAAAGCATAAAATATGCATTAAAAATTATTTTCATTTAATTTAAATCTTTAATTGAGCAGTTAATTCAATTTTCTTTTAATATCTTGTGATCTTCTCATAATGATTTAAATATATGTATATGCATATATTATTAGCTAATGATATTAGAAATCAAATGCATTCATATTTTGGTATGCTATAAATAATTTTATTTTCATAACGTATTTTAATATCTATTATTCTTTAAAAAATTCACATTTGAAAAGAAATCATATTTTCTTTAGAAAAATGTTTCCTTTCGACGGATGTAACTATTTATAAATTATATTAATCAGTACAAATATATGTTTCATTATTCAAAAATTTCATTTAACATTGCCAAAATCGATTTTTGACCTCGTATATCTCCAAAACTTTTGATATATTATGTATACACTTTTTGAACTCAAAAATATTGGGTTCTTAAGGAAAAAATTTGAGTTAAATATAAATTAACCATGTTAATTAATTTTGTTAATCCGCTATATTGCTTTGTAAGTTGCTGAAAGTCTAGACTTTCGAAGACTTTCATTGCTGAAAGTCTAATGATAATTATGATAGTTATTATGTATGTTCTAATTTATATATATAAACACAAAAAAAAGGTTCCTTGTTTTAACGTTAATTTATTTTGAAATAATTTTTACAATGCCATGCTAGCATTAACATTCCCTCAAAATTTGAATAGAATGGAATTAAATTTAGATTTTCAATAGAACATTGTTTTAGAACCCAGTACTTTTTTTTATCAGTCTTTTAAAGAATTTCTTTAAATTTTTATAATTATATAAAAAACGTTTATTTTATTTAAATTATCAATATATTCAGTATGATTTCTACTTTCTAAAAAAACAATCTTTTTCTAAAATAATATATGAAATTATTAGAAATATAACTAAATCTAAATGTTAATAATTATTAATTTAGTGCAGTGAATTTAATTAGAAAAATTTATTTTCTGTAGACGAAAATATAACACATAAATTTAACATATCTCATAATAAGTTTTCAATAAATATATTCTATGTTACAATTCAAAACATATAATGCTATTACTTGTATAGCTTTCATGCGTTTAAATGACAAACATAGAAAATTAAAGAGTGTGAAATTTAACTTTTAATATTATTGATTAAGTTATATTAGTATTACCAATAAATGTCGTTAAAGAAAATTAAAAAATTTTTCCAATATCTAGTGGATCCTTAAATTTGGTCAATTTACAAAAATAACATTTTTAATGGTTATTATTATAAAACTAACTAAAAAATTTGAAATATCGTGATAAGGTATTATTATAATCAATTTTAGTATTTAATTATTTTATAAACTTTCAATTAAAAAGCAATAAATACTGAATAAATGAATAGAACTTGATAGTTCACGCAATAAAATTTTTATTTTGACATTTGATGAATAATGTATTTTTTTTTTTTGAAGGAAAAAAATTAGACATGTTTGTAAATGTCATAAATAACAGTAAATATAATAATTAAACACACACATATTATTTTACAGCAAACATTATGAATAAAATTTAACATATAAACACAATTAAAATTATTTACAATGGTAACCTTTCTAACTATTGTATCTCTCAGGAAGATAAAAACCTTGAATACGGTTTTTACCTTCCTAAATATGCATAATTTGTAAATATAGTAAATATACATGATTTTGTATATTTGCCATTAATTTGTTATTATAGTAAATATAAATATTTGAAGTATAGTAAATATTCATGATTTGATTGAAATAATAATGCATTTGGTATACTTGCATGCCTTACACAAATAATTAGATATGTACTTAAATGAGAAAATTTTATTCGTAAAAAAGAAATTGAAAAGTTTTTCTGAGAGGAATAGTTGTATCCTTTGTGACTTCTGTTCTCTTTAATGGACTAATTCCAAGTAGGAAACAACAAAATCAACTTATAATATGTAATATTCTCCTAGAGTACTACAGAGTATATACACCTACAGCATTTGGGAATGGAAAACACCATTCTTCCAGGTTTACAAGGAAATAATGCGGTTACAATAAAAAAAAAGTTTACTATATAAAGTTAAATAGTAAAACAAGTATTTTATTACTACATCAGACAACAAAATTTACAGAAAACTTTTCCTGCCATTATTATTTCGAGGATAAAAACAATAAATGAGACAATCAAACCAAGGCACAAAAACATAAATACTCCAAAAAAATCAGAGACAAATAGTGAAGATATAACACTGCAATCTGAATTAATCCTTTTAGTTTTCAAAAACATCTTAAAAGAAGTATCTTCCCAGAATTTACGGTGAAGGCCTGAACCCCATAATTTTGAGATAATTGAATTTAATTTTGATACACAACAGAAATTTTTGTTATAAGCAAACGCTATGGGAAATACACAAAGTTTATCTTCAGAGATATAAACGTTTTCGTGATGTCCGAATCTTAATTGCGCGTAGTTTTTAGTTTTAATCAGAGAATATTTTGGAATGTCAGAAGAAATATACATTTTAGCTGAATCAACCCAATTTATTTGAACTACCATTCTTCCTAGTGCTTTCAGATCATCTTCTCCGAATCGAGAAGGCATGGAATTTGAGTTTCCGTAGCATACAATTGATGGTCACCTGACTGAACGGCTCTGGAAAGCTCGTGGAATGTTCGAATCGGTGGGACTTTAGTTGGTTGAATTATACGAGACAGTAAAGTGCCAGAATAACTGAATGAAATCACCGTGGTAAATAAAAACCAAGCAGTTAACAAATTTTACTACTTAAAGAACCGTTTCCTATGTTTGAGGATTGTCCAACAACGGTTCCGAGGAGTTTAAACAGGTTATACCCCACAGAACCTTTTTAAATTTCGCAAATAAAATTGACATCACTATTAGCGCGATGCATATGCCAATCCACGTTGTTCTGTCAAAAACTTGTAGGAGAGCTAAATTCGATTTAATGTTTCCCGGTTTTGGAGTTAGGAAAGTAAGCTCGTCTAACGTGTAAGGCATGCTGAAATCAAGAGACTTACTACTTATTTCCTGCCTGGGCAAATAACTTATTGTCAGGTCAGCTTCACCTCTTTGAACCTTACCGACGTTTCCGGTAAAGTTACCATCCGGCAATATGTCGTAGTAGATCGATGTCTTTTGAAACCACAATTTCGTATTGTATTCTTAGAGCCTCCAATACAATTTGAACGAATTTCCCTTCACAACCTTCCAGTTGCACTTCTCCGTTTTCCTTTCTATTTACATGTATCAATAGTTCCGATGGGTTAACCACTACAATTATTTTTTGTTCCATTTTTGATTAGATTGATATTAAAAGTAAAATATGTTGATAAAGAGAAGTATTATACAAAATACATTATTTTGTTGGCATTTTTTGATTTGGCATTTGATTTTTTTTTTTTTTTTTTTGACTAAGCCACATGCACTAAATTAAATCTCATTCCATACATTTGACTAAACACGGGAAACATTTCAATAAATCAATTTTTTTAGATGTTTTGTTGTTAATTTCTTATAAAATTTTTATTCCATTACGTGCAAAATAAAGACATATTTATCAGTAATAAATATTAAGACTAAGAAATTTTAAAGCAAAATATCATGATGTATCCCAAAATCAGAGCCCAAATATTTACAAATGAATTCTAAAAATTAAAATTCATATTATTTATATAAAATATTTCTTGAATAGCTTTTTAAATATTGTGATATATAAAGGCGTCTTTTCTATGTTTGGAATTGTAAGGAACTATATAAAGTACAATGATATTCAGTGATAATTAATTATGTTACGAATAAATTAATCGGTTTATATATTTATATTTATATATTTATTTATTTATATAATTTCCTCTGAGATAATAATATAACCATCAATAATATAATCTGATGATAATAATATAACAATTTATATGCAAATATTTAGTTGGCTTTTTCGTTTATAATTACCAACTAAAATAATTATTATTACGAAATCTTTACATCAATTTTTGGATTCTTGAAAATTTTGCATTAATCTTCCACGCATCCTTTAATAGAAAGCAAAATTGACCATTAGATTTCGAGAGTTCAAACACATATTCTTCTTTTTAAAATAAATCTAAACTTTTAACGGATGAAAATATGATAGTATAAATTTTAAAAACATTGATTAAAAATTACTCATGTTATTTAAACAAAAATTCAATTAAAATTATATTTAAAACCCTTCGATTTACACAATATATATTACTAAAACAAGAGTATATATGACTATAATCGGTTTAACAATGACACATTAAACAATATATATCTTATATAACAACAATATATTAAATTTATATATTTATACCCTTTTATACATTAATTTAATTTTTTATGCTAACTAAAATAATTCTTCTTGCATAATCTTACTTTAAGTACTGGTTCCTCGGATCGTATTGTGTTAATCGTGCACTCATCCTTCAATAGAAACCAAAGATAAATTCATTAGAGTTATAAAAGTCAAACAGATTATTCATTAATCACAACATATAATACACACTCAAGAGTGTATATGGCTATCATCGGTATAGCATCAACACATTAAACAATATTTTAAAATTCTGTTATTAGTTTAATTATGAATAGCATTTTTCAATTCCTCTTTCATGAAATGCTTTTTCGAGGATAATTACTTGTGTGCACAGTTACATAGGTTCTTTTTCCCAGCTTGTAAATATCCTTATTGGAGACACAATGAATATGTAGAAGTTAATAGATATATTATTTTAACAAAATATCTGTACAGCACTGTGCATAAGATTAATAAGTAATTGTTCATCATTGGAGCTGATATAATTTTTTTCAACATCTAATACAACTTTTCATCTGTTTTAAAATCATCTGTAGTGACAATTGCTTGTTATTTGTTAAATCACTACACTACATACTGCGTCAAAGGCATATCACAGTCACTTTATTTTCTAATTCACTTTGAAAACAACTTAACTTCCTCCATCTAACATTGACGTTTACACAATTATGTATAACGAAGATCCCAATGATTTGGTATGCGTTTGGTATAATTTTTCAGGTACGATGAGATTATCCAAACATATCCAAAGTCAGCATAATCCTATTAGAGATTTATGTATTAAAAATTTTAAGTAATAAATTCAGTTCTGGTTTATCAATATGTCTTCCAAATTTTACTGCAGATATCTAAATGTAACCTTTCACAGCAGAAGGATTATGTGTGAATAAACGAAAATAATATCAGACCTGGTTTCTATGGAAGCATCCTAATGGTTTGCAAATAGATAAAAGGAAACAAATGTTGAAAAAATAATTTTTAATAAAAATAAATTAATGTGTAGCAAATACAAATTTAAAAATTCCAAAAACCATTTTCGTAAATTTTTAAGTATATTGATCGTTAACAGATCCAAAACAACGGTCGTTAAGATAAAAGAAGAATATTTTACACGTCTGAAAACTGTAACCAGCAAATGTATGATTGAAATTAGAAGAATTAAACGAGTTTTATTATGCATGGTAAGATACGTAATGATATTAAGAATAAATAATAAATAAAGGAAAATTTTGTTGCAGGACGCCGAACAACATATTTGGTGATAATACTAGTGGTAGTGGTGATAGTACTATTGAGTAGTGGTGATAATACTAGTGATTAAATGTGGTTTAATAAAAGTTTACTAACAGAATAGGGAACTGATATTTCGATGTTTTGCAAAGCTAAATTGTATGCTAATGATGCACGAAACACGAACAGTTTTAAAATTTGTCGTGAGGTACATGTCAATGATCTGGTGAATAAATATTTAATGAAAAATTACTGTTGTTTATAGCATTACACATAC